>JZSA01003132.1:0-11458 GCA_000956155.1 Cotesia vestalis
TTATTATTATTATTATTATTTTTCGTGTCCTCGATGCGCTCGATTTGATGCAGAAATCATCCGAGTGCAATAATGATAATAGCAACAAGAGTAATGGATTAAAAATATAATAACAAAGTATGTAATATAAATACTTTCGCTAAATGCCCCGAGGTGCTGGTAGAAAAGTTGACGACCAACACCAGACCGTTTGTCTTCCGGTATTATTATTATTATTTTTATTAATACGAATAACTGATCGTCTTTTACCCTTACCTTGATCTACCTGTTCCCTGTTCCCTGTTCTTCTTCTTCTCGGCCGTGACAAATTTTAAATTATCCCCTGTGCGATTAAGATTAATTGAATTTTTTTTCATAATTCACTCTGATTATGGTACTTACATACTTTTGGCAATTGCCCAACTCTTTATTGCTTTAATTTATTCACTTACTTTATTTTTTCCTTCATTGAATTTCCGAGAGCCGACATTACACGATAAAACTCTAATTATTTTTATTTTTAAATATTACAAATTATTTATTATTTATTACTCTGGTCTAGTACTCGCAAACGGCAATTATTATATCTTTAATAATTTAGATAGTTTATATTACTTGTATTAACTTCATATTTACCGTTTTTATTTAATTGATCAGGTTTACAGTGAATTTATTCACTTTTTTCCACCCACTAAAGACACCTAAGAAGTTGATAATAAATATTTAAGCAAAAAAATAAATTCTTGTTTTTAGACAGAAGTTGTAAAGAAAATAATGAGATTCATTGGATAAAAATATGAGAGCAGATAATTATAAATAAGTAATAAGTAAAAAGATAAAAAATAGTAAATATAATAAACACTACTGTATTAGAAGCTTCCCACGTGAGCTCATCGTGAACATTAATTGAAATGTCACTTGGAATAGCGACATTTTCACGCTTATTTGCTGGCTTCCTGGTTGCGCCTTATTAAAAGGTACACCACACCACAAATATTAAATTAACATAGCCATGCGGGATAAATAGAGTGCGAAAGACTACTCGGGTAAGAGATATTAAACACCGAGAAAGTATTTATTTTCTTTCTCCCGTGTCTCTATCTCGTGATGTGGCTCCTTTCTCCTCCGCCCTCCGCCTCCTCTATATATACATACACACCATAGATACTCTTATATATCTGAACTAAACTTTTTAGTTAACTTTGTACACAGTCAGTACCAGCCTTGTGCCTTGTGTGGATCGTGCATTGCCAAGGGGAAATTTATCACCATAGAAGCAATTAATGGGATTTTTCGCGTGTCTCCTTTGCCCTCAGTTCACGATCCTCGTGCTCATGCCAGCGTGCTCACGTACTCAACGTATTAACTTACAGACACTACATTACCGGGTTGTTACATCATTTTTTTTTCCTGCTCTTTTTTAATATTAATATTCACTAAAAAACTCATCCAGCCTTTTTTTTTTTTTTTTTTTTTTTTTTTTCACGGCTCCTAAAAATTTATCTTATCAATAATTATTTTTTTTATCAAATTTTTTATTTTTATAAATGAATATTTGCGAGTAATTGACCGCTTGAAGAACTTGCTTTTTAAATGAAACTTGTATATTATATATTATATGTCTGTGTGAAGTAAACGACAACATGAATTAGCGAGTGGTTCGAGAATCAAGACCATTTATTTCCATAACGGGAGTAAAAGGTCGAGAGTAAATAAATATATAAATTTGTAATGCGGTCTCTGTTATTACCTCATAATAAAATTTATCAGTACAGTATAATATAAAAATAAATATGAATTTAAAGATTGTTAATGAACTTTTACAGAGCAATTTAATATAAAAAAAAATTCCAAAGATCAAAATCAAATGATTTAAATCCGATAGATTGGGCGCGAGGATTTAGCGCGAAATAACGTCAGTGAGTTTAAGAGGATAGGCAAAAAAATAAAAATAAGTAACTACAAAAAGCGTGCGCTCGAGTTTGACGTTAATTGGCGGTAATTACGGGGCGAAGCCGCTTAATTAGGCGGAGGGATTCCAAAATTTATCGGCGACGGCGTTATCCAGAGTTGAGATTGCGGAGATCGGGGCAACAACGAGCTCAGAGTACGGAAAAAATCGGGAGAATGAAAGAGGATTCGAGAAATAACGCAAAAGAGGTAAAAGGATCGCTAAGTCAAGTTCCAGCGCTATCAGATCAACCGATAGAGCGTAGAGGCGTTAAGCTCATGCTTTTGTCGTTAATTAAGCGACGCTACCGCTTGAGGGCGCTGTCCGATTTAATTCAACGGCAGCACCTGCGGGTTTTACTTTCGATCTCTGAAAAAATACTTTTAGTCTTTTTGTCGCCTTCGAGAGCCAAGGGGGTTAAAGGAAGAGGCGTGCTCTTCGAAGTTCGAAGGACAATCTGCCGTTTGGAATCGGCTCACGAGACTCGAGTCCGCAGTTAGCCGGCAAGTTCCTTAAAGAGGTGTTAAGGCGCTTGTAACTGAGATAGCCGTATCGGGAAGCGCTAATCGCGTGTCTACTCGATATCCAACACCCACTACTGTACTCGGGCTGGGCATGCTACTCAAATACTTTTCGTAAGCCCTAACTCTTAATCACCTTTTTTTAAATTATATACGCATCAAAATGATTTTGTTGAAGTAGCAAAAGACGGGATAAATGAAAAATATGTTGTGGTAACAAATGAGTATAGTTATAGCAACAAATCCATATTAGTTGCATTAACAAAATGTTTCAAGTTGTACTAACAAACCAGTTTGTTCAATCACAAAATCAATTTGTTTCACTAATAAAATCATTTTGTTGCTGTCACAAAATGACTTTGTTGCTGTAACAAAGTGATTTTATTACAGTAACAAAACTAATTTGTTGCCAAAATATATTTCCCAAATCCTTAAAAGCTTATCACGAAAATGATTGTGTATAATGATACTCAATGGGTTATTTTAACAAATTCTCATTGTTATTCTTACAAATTCTCTTCATTACTACAACAAATTTTCTTTGTAACTCTAACAAATTTTCTATATTACTTTAATAGAACAATTTTGCTGTTTCAAAAAAAAGATTTGTAATACCAACTATAGGATTTTGTCGAATCAACTAAAAGATTTTGCCATACTAACAAAACTGTTTTGTTGTTATAACATATCAATAACTTGTTATATCCTAAATTTTGTTATTTTAACATATGATTTGTTATCCCTATGTTAACAAATTCATTTGTTACCACAACATATCTTAGATTATCTTAAAAAAATTTTTTTCTGCGTGTATTCTTATCGGGAGAACATTTTTCTCTCCGTGCAGCTGATTTTACTCATCTTCAAACTTGATCTTAGTATTGATCCACAGAATGAACTCACAAAATTTCATTACGATCGGTTGAGAACTGTGGACGTAATTCTGGTTACATTTTCAGGTCAGGCATCATATCAAAAAATTTAATTGCACGGATTCATATTTAAAGTATTCTACGGATGTTAATTTTAATTTTTTTTTTTTATGTTTCTAGCTGTAAGCTTCCTCATGATGTCATAAAGATACAATAAAAATAAATGAACGGTTAGGTGACAATACTTTAAAAAAATAAAGTGATTTCGGTAATTAGGAGTACATATGCTTTCCACGGTAATTTTGTAATAACGGGCTTGGGAAAAAACCAAAGAACGTACTTACGGACCATATTGTGTTGAATGGGTAAAAAATACTCTGTAAAATACGCCGTAAAACATAACATTATGATGTAATATATAATGTAAATGTAGTGTACTGCGTAGTACGAGCTTTCGTGCACCCTAGATTGAGAATAGTGGAGGAGGTAATGCAAGAAAAAACATAGCGTGCCACACGGTACCACATATTTCCTCCCTCTTCCCTCTTATTTTATTAACCAACGGAAAAGTATAATAAATGCGTGGGAATAATTTATCCTATCGATATCAGACGATCTATTTATATTTTGTAATGACTGCTCTAATCACCGGATATGAGATACTGTCCCGCTGACAATTGTTTATTAAACATTAAATGTAATGTCTATTTATTTTATTTTGGCCGTTAACAAACGATCAAACATCAAATTATGATAACGTGAGAATGTTTATCCCTTATTGTTGATTTTCATTCAATTTTTGGACATCACGTGAAAAAATTTTCTGATTTAGTCTGATATGGTGTGATATGTGCATGCGTAACTTTTTATGTCATGATATACTCATATATATATAGCTTGATGCAAAAATTATCGGCATTTTATACCATATACCCCCAAAATAAAAATTTGCAAGAAATTTTTTTTTTTTTATTGCTTTAAATAGTTACCTTATTTCTAGCAAGGGGGCTTATTGATAAATAAAATTGGTAAAAAGAACAATATAATATTTTATAACATTCCAGTGTTGTGGAGAAAAATTAAAAGAGAAAATTAAAACATACTTTGACTAGTATTTAATGTTTAGCAATTAATAAGATTGGAAGTAAGACTAAAAAAAAATATAATTATTGAAAATATGTAAAAAATATATACACAAAAAAAAAGTTCACTTGAGCCAAGAAAATATTTTTCTTCCTAATTATTTTAAGTAGAAACATAAGGTATTATAAAGAAAAGAATATTTCATTATATTACAATTTTTTATTTGAGACATTGATAAAATTTTAAATTAAGCAAGTTTTTAACATATCAATAATACACAGTAAAAAAGGTTCACTTGAGCAAAGAAATTATTTTTCTTCCTAATTATTTTCTTAAGTGAAAAAAAAATTTTTTCTAACAAGGAATTTCGCTTATTCCAACAAAATTAATTATCTTGCTTTAAAAAATTTATATCTTGATCCAAGACAATTTATTTAAGTCAAGAAAATTTTCTTGTTTTGAGAAAATTCAGCCTCTTGCTCCAAGAAATTAAGTTCTTGATAGAAGTAAATTTTCTTGTCTTGAGAAAATTTCTCTCTTGCTCCAAAAAATTAAATTTATCGATAGAAGTAAATTTTTATTAATATTTTTATTGATTAAAAAGTCAAATGGGAAGATTAAATAATATTGAATTATTTTTTTTTTATTCAATATGTATAATTTTACGCTAAAATAATATAAAATGGGTATCAAATATTCAAGAGAAAAATTTTCTCAGGGTGAAAAAATTTTTTTTTGGCTGAAGTAGGTGGCGCTGCTTCCCTAAAGTATCTAAAAATCTTGATCAAATATAAAAATTTATTGTATCAAGTATTTAAGATAATTTGAATTAAGAAAAAATTATTTTGACCCAGAATAGAATTTCAAGAAAAATTTTTACTTGGGCCAATACAACTTCGGTCTTCCTTCAGGCACCCGAAAATTTTCTTGAGCCAAGAGTTTTGTTCTCCAGCCAAGAAATTACAAACGTATAAGCAGTTTTTGCCTAAAATATGCACGAAAATCAATTAAAAGTTATCTATTGAAAAACTATTTTTATACATAATTTATTAATTTTTTATGACAGATTTTTATCATGAGGGTATATTTATCTTAACATGTCCTGATATAACTTTATAAGCCCACATCAGGCTTGATAGATTAATATATACCGCCATATAATTTATTAATCAAAATTAGTGTTAAAACTATCCAACAGATGGCGCATTGTCACTAAATTGTCTCGCTTCTAGAGATTTAACTTTCAGAAGATAATTTACAAGATAAAATAAATTATTTTCTCTCTGCTAAGAAGCTTATCTTCGATCATTTTTTAGTTTAATCAATAACTAAACCAATTTTATAAAAAAAATTAATAATAATTTCTTTATTCTCACTTGTGGTCAACAATGGCCCTATCAGAAATGCACTTTCCAACAAAGCTAGATCATCGGCCGCAGTCATGTCGAGAATAACGTCAGCTCCAAGCTCTCTAAAGTACCCGGCCAGTCTCAGAGCAGTATCCTCAGGGTCCAGGTCATACCTTTCAGCAAGAGACAGGATTGGTTGGACCGAAAAACTCACTACGATAAGCTTTATATTTCCACTTTCATCTGAAGCGAGCTGTTGACTTTTCTTCTCTTCGAAAATACGCAAAAGCTGTTCCTGGTTTTGCTGCGATACTAGAACACTCTCGGCGGAAGTTATACATCCTCTGCAAGCCAGACAATCTGCTAGAGTTATTTCAACTTTTTCTAACTGCTCTGGCTCTCTCTGGGCAAGTAAAAAAAATTAAATTAGTTCTAAAAAATTACAAAAAATTGTTTTAATAATTTTTTACAATTTCCACACAGAATTTTTTTATTTAAAAAATTTTTTAAATTAATAATACTAAAATTAGCAGTCATTTTTAATTTATTTATTAAATTAGAGCTAAAAAATATTTAAAAAAAATTGCAATTATAGTTTTTCACAAGTGAAAAAAATTTTTTTTTTTGTAATAATTTTTTCAATAAAAAAAAAAGTTTTAAAAATTTTTAGATGTCGGCTAACTTAATTTTCGTTAAAAATTAGAGAATGTCTTTAAATTTCAGGAATAAAAATAAAGTTAGCCGACATCTAAACATTTTTAGAATTTTTTTAACAAACAAATTATAGCAAGAAAATTTAATTTAAAAATTTCATCTTTAGAAGTTCTGAAAAATTATAAATGACATTTTTATGAACAATTTTCTATGCCTAGTTCATTTTTCAAGAAAAATCAAAAAATTGTCAAGTGTCTGCTAACTTTAGCCTCATTTACTTGGTTCTCATTAAATTTAAATGTTTCAGATTTTGCAATGTGGGAAGAGTGAAAAAAATGCGAGCGCACGTCAAGGTTTTAATTTAGAATCTAGAATAGATAGTGACGAAATAAAATTAGAAAAACCTGATGATGATGATGATAACGACGATCCAGAGAATCTAGAAAACGTTGCTAGTATACCTGGTATAACTTCTCATTATTTTTATTAATACAAAAAAATAATTAAAAGTATACACGGAAAGAACAAGATTGTACTGGCATAAATGCCAGATTTATCTCAAATAAATCTGAGCAAAAAAAAATTTCAGATGGTAGTGAGAATAATCTAGATTGTACTGAGATCAATGTAGATTATATTGGAATAAATCTTAGATTTATCCCAGATAAATCTTGGATTATTCATGTCAGATACTCTTGGCATAAATTTTTTTTATACTGCATATCCTTCCATATTATACTCAGTGTAATTTGTGGTGAAAAAAAATTTCAGTTAATATCAAATATAATCCAGATTATAATAAATTATTTTTGTATTATACTCAGTGTAATCTCCGATTTGACCAAGTAATTTTTCTGGTTATACCGCCCCAGATTACACTGGATACAATCCGAAGAAATATCCCGTATAATTTGAATTATACTCAGTAGAATCTTGGGTTATATAATTTTTTAAAAAATTGTGATATTCAACTTTTTTAATTTATAAATTTCTTTGAAAATTCGTTAAATTTCTGATGATCAATTTTTTTTTTTTTAATTGTTCATGTTTTTATGTATTTTTCAAAAATGCAATGCAATGCATTGATAGAAAATATTTAAAGATCATTTAAGCACTATTTTTTCGATAATCTGACGTTGAAAAATTTTTGGTAAATATTTTCAAGTGGGGTCTTGATTTTTAATTTTAATTTTTATTTTTTTAAACAAAATTTCTATTTGATTTTATTGATATATTTAAAAAAAAAATGCACAATTGATTACCACAATTTTCACAAATTTTCAAAAAAATTTCTAAATTAAAAAAGAAAAAAGTTAAATATCACAACTCTGTAATTAATATTTAGTAAAAATTTTAGTTTTTTGTCTTATTATCTTAAATAATTTTTTTTATATAGAAAATGTCAAATTTTCATCATACAAAAGTTAACAGAAATCTCAAAATTTTTAAGAAGTTTTTTAACGATTTAATTAATGATACTGAAGTTACCTAACAACTGTCAATTTTTTTAATTTTTATAACAAATCAATTACAATAAAAAAAATGTTTCAAAAAAATTCCATTAATAATTTTTTATAATTTTCACATATGGAATTTTTTTATTAAACTTTTTTCGTAGTAATTTCATTGTTATAAAATTTTGAAAAAATGTCTAAAGTCAGTTGACTTCAACATTTATTTAATTGTTACTTAGTAAATTAAAAAAAAAAATTTTAAAACATTATCTTTCTATTAATATAATTTTTTTTCTTCATTTTAGAATTTATCAAAAAGCAAATAGCAAATGCAAATTTCTCGACTGAGATTTCAAGTTCAGATATAACGTTACCATACGCTTGCAAGATTTGTTCCATGAGATTCCTCGTGAAAGCTCACTTATCATCACATAAAAAAATACACCAGGTGGAAAAGCCTTACGGCTGTAAAATTTGTTCGGTGAGATTCTTTCAAAAATCTCACTTAAAAAGTCACATGACAATTCACGAGGAGGAACGGAAGCACATTTGTGAAGTTTGTTCCATGAGATTTCGGCGAAAGGCAACTTTAGTCAAACACATGCTGATCCACAGCGATGAGAAAAAATTTAAATGTGAAGTTTGTCCATCTTCATTCCGTCACAGATATTCCTTGAGCGTCCACATGAGATCTCACGGGCAAGTACGTGAATCTTACACTTGTGAAGTTTGTTCTATTGAATTTGACAAAAAAACTAAGTATTTTGAGCACAAGCGAATTCACATCGGAGAAGTACGTTACGCTTGTCGAGATTGTCCAGCAACATACAGCGTGAAAAAAAGTCTGGCCAGACACATGATGGTGGTGCATACCGGTGAAAAGCGCTATCTTTGTGAATTTTGTTCCAACAGATTCACCAGTAGTACTCTGTTGAACAGACATAGGCTCTGTCATACTGGTGAAAAACCATTTTCTTGTAATATTTGCTCTAAGAAATTCCGAAGGAAAGATGCTTTGAATGAACATGCATTATTGCATACCGGAAAAAAATTCTGGACTTGTGATATTTGTTCTCATACATTTCGCGAAAGAACATCTTTGTACAGGCATAAAAAAATTCACACCGGTGAAATGCCATTTTCTTGTCAGATTTGTTTAAAAAAGTTTCGACAAAAGCACCATGTGAGGCTACACATGTTTGCTCATACGGGTGAGAAACCTTTCAATTGTGACATTTGTGATAGAGATTTTCGAGAAAAAGGTACCTTGAGAAAACATATTATAAAACGTCACGGTAAAGAAATTAAGACAGAACTAGAAACAAAGACAACAGCAAAGACGAAAAATGCTAAGAAATCTTCGAATGCCAGAAAGAAGCCAACAGAAAAATAAATCAATTGATCATTGTCATCTATTGGTGTGTTATTAATTAATATGAAACGATTTAATAACTTTTGAAAATATCTCACCAACTGATTCATTTTTATTGTTTAATTATAAGCAGAATTGTTGATGAGAGTTGTCAAAAATAAAACTCTTTACTCTGAGAGAAAAAATTTTTTTTTCAAAAAAATGAGCAATTTTGTAATAAATTATTAATTTTATAAAAATTTTAAACAATTTTATTTAGCTGAAGAAATCAAAATTTATCTCATAGGAATTTTTTTGTTGAAAAAAAATTTTGGATGAAAATTCATAAGTCGCACACCTAAAATTGTTTTTTTAGGTGTTAAGTAGATTAAAATAAATAATAGTTTAAAAAAAAAAAAAACTAAAAATCACGCTTTACATAGAAAACCAAACTAAAAAATAGAAAATAAATTGAATTAAGAATAGTGTAAAAAATTTTAATAAATATAAATTAATAATATTGTAAATAAGAAAAAAATGTATTTTATTTTAAAAAAAGCGTGGAGTGCTTTTTAAGATATTACCAAAATAATTATCCTTCTCATATCTATCAATAAAATATGTATAACTATTGGCACAATGCACCACACGCTTTTTTAAAAATAAAATATATTTTTTTCTTATTTAAACAATTATTGATTTATATTTATTAAAACTTTTTGCATTATTCTTAATTCAAATTTATTTTCTATTTTTTAGTTTTTTTAAACTATTATTTATTATTAAATACATAAATTGGATTTTACTTGTATCACTTATTGTGTTTTACAAGGACGTAGAAGATTATGCTCTCTTTCTGCATATGACTATCCTCTACTCTCTTTGTATTATTTTTTTCATTTCTGATCTCAATCTTTTTCCATGTCTTCAGCTAAGAAATAAATTTCTTGTCACAACAATGCTCATTTTTTTCAAAATAAATTTTTTTTTTTAGTATATGAAGTATAGTTTCGTCAATGTGATATTTGTTTGAAGACAATTAAGTCTAGAAACTGTACCTGATACTTAAACTTTTCCACTGTTGTAATTAAGTAAATATTAAATGGAAAAATTTATTGAATAATTGCTATTTATTAATAAAATTGTGTTCATTTGAACAATTATGTTTTCTTCATTATTATATTTTTCTTCTCATTGTCAACATACTTTTACATTGACACTGTAAAAAAAATTATATTACTGACTACTAACAAAAATTTCTTCATGAAAAATAATATTTTTATAATCTCAATTTTTATATCAATTATAATTGTACGAAAAATGTAAGCGAGTTCAGAGATAAAAATTTATTTATTAAACTTTTAGAATCAAATGACAATTTGTAAAATAATTACAAACGTTTGTGCAATTTTAAAGTCACTTTGAGCAGTAGATAAGTGCAATTTAAATATTTAAATGAACAATAAATATTTGCAGTTGAAAATAAGAATTGAATTTAAAAAATGTTTTTTGAATATTCTCAAAAATGATGATTGATGAATCAAAATATTTACACGACAACTGCAATAAATATTAAATATAATTAGGCAAGCAGTCGATATTATTATTTACATAAATACATAACTCTCATTTTGATAATATTTAATTCGCAATAAATTCGTCATCTAATATACGTACGTAAAAATATTCCGAGTCTCTACTCTTAAAGCGATCTACGCTTTTCTTCAACGGACAGTCTTAAAAGTGGAGAACGAAATCAATAATTTAATTCAATAATATTAAGCTAACAATTGCTACTATTAATAGTAATAAAATTAACAACTAATCGTAATCGTAACAAATTTGTTGAAACTATATCAGTACTTATCACTGAGGAAGACACTTGTATAGGAAGTTCTTTTAAAATTTTAATTTCCCGTACAAAAATATACTCTAAAAAATTCAACAAATTTTCTTCATCTAACCGGCAAGCAAACTAGTGATGAATATTTAAGAACAAATTCTTGAGTATTTTGTTAAAACGTTTCCGCGTCATCGCACTCCGAAGTATCGTGTCCAAACACTAAAAAAAAAGATATCCAGTATTATAATTAACCATTCAAATTTTAACAGTACAAAATATCGCGTTTCAGATGCCATTAGGGCGTATACCGGCAAAAGGTCCCAGTGAAAAGCCATAAGGACGGATAATAAAAATTCTATTTTTTTTTTTAAGTCCAAAAAAATTTTTAGTTTGAAGAAAAA
>JZSA01003136.1:0-17034 GCA_000956155.1 Cotesia vestalis
AAAAAAAATTTACTTAATAGGGTAAAAAACCCAATTAGTGACAGGGATTAAAGGTGCCACTAATAGGGCCATTTTACCCCATAAAAAAATGAACTTTAATTAAATTCTTCAAATTACAAATTGTATAAAAATAAAATATTTATTAAAACTTAAATTAACATGCAAAAAACTTGGAATTGAGGATCAAAATAATAAGAAATAATTATTGACCTTTTATTTAACGAAATTAATAAATTTCCGATTTAAGTACTTAATTAATTAATAAATAAATTAACCAAATAACTTATTCATTTAGCAATCACGCAAACATTTAATTATTCACAAACACAATTCGCATTTATAATATTAATTAACTGACACTTGTTCGTGGGTTAGATTTTTTTTAGACATTATATATTAATATAAAGTATCTGAATTAAATCAATATATACAAATACACAATAATACTTATTTTTCGTATTTTTCTATAATACAGCTCTTTTTATAATTATCAATTATCATAATTATAATTATAATAATTTATCTCTAACTCTTATCGATAATTTTTTATTTACGCTCATTAAACAATTATCACTTTTGATACTTATTTGTTACTGCAATTGCATTAATGTGGTATTAGTCCATCAGCTATCGTTTGCCCATTATTATTATTATTATTATTATTATTATTATTATTATTATCGGTAGCATTGACATTCAGTTGCTTAATATCAGAGCTGGAATTCAATGTCAGCATTTGGTTCGTTGAATTTTTTAGATTTTTGTACGAGTCTTCCAACTGGTCAATGCGACTCATCAAACTTGCATCTACGCTTCGGACGTTGTTGACCTAAAAATAGAATTTTTTATTGACTAGTCAGTTTGATTATTGGCTATTAATTATTTAATTTTATCGATATTCAAATTAAGGAAATTATTTACATAAAAAATTATGAAAATTTTGATGACACTCAAGTTGACAGACATTAAAGTTTTTTTTTATAATTTTAGAGTAATTGAAGCATTGTGAAAAAAATTTAATCAAGAAATTCCATATTAAAATTGATTTGTAATAAAAATCAAAAAAAAAAGTTATCAGTTAGCTTCGTAAAATTATTTTAAGAAAGTACAGAGCAATTTAACAAATATTTTGTGAACTATTGACATTTTTAAAAATATAAGCTCATCCTGATGTTACACTCATCAAGACCTTTCATTTGAGTACCCACATGCATTTTCATATATTTTTCATATATACATATATATAATATATATAAATATATAAAAAATTGATGTGGGTACTGAAATAAGAGGTCTTGGCGAGTGTAACATCGAAATGAGCTTATATCTTCAAAAATGTCAATAGTTCACAAGATACAAGGTCATTTCGTAATAAATAATGATTAGTGTTAAATTGCACTGTAATTTCTTAAATATTGACTTTATTAAAGATATAAGCTCATCCCGATTTTATACTCATCAAACGCTTTCATTTGAGTACCCTCATGTATTTTCATATATTTTTCATATATACATAAATATAATATATATATATAAATATATGAAAAATTGATGTGGGTACTCAAATGAAAGCTCTTGATGAGTGTAACATCGGGATGAGCTTATATTTTCAAAAACGTCAGTAGTTAAAAAATTACAGTGCAATTGAACAAAAATCATCATTTAATAAAACAAAATTTTATTTATTTATAATTCACAAGTCACGACAGTGACATAGTGACTGCAAGGTTGCTAGTTTTTAAATAAAAAACTTAAATCAATATTTTATAAATAAAAATTTTATAATTTTAATTTCTCAAGAATATTTAGGTCAATAATAATTTAGAACATTTAAAAATATTTTCTAAACATCATTGAAACCTTTTAGAAAGTTTCAAGCATATCAAATTAATTTCAAAATCATTTAAAAAATATTTAAATTAGTTCTATATTTAATGACCTTTTTTTTTATTAAAAAAAAAAATAAGTAATAAAAAAAAATTTACCTCATCAGTTAATTTTTTAACAGAATTAACAATAGTTGTTTGTTCATTAACTTTAGCACACTCTGCTTCTAAAGACTTTACTTGCATACTTGCATTTAGTGTTGTGTCTTGCAACGAAACTAACAATTTCTATAAATAAATAAAATAAATTAATTAATAAATTTATTACAAATATTATCAAACAGCCAATAAATAAATAATTACATGATCTTTCTGCTGATCGTCGGAAAGCGATTGATAGCCATGTGTGAGCGTGTCATTAATCGACGACAAATTATTTCTTAACTCAGATATCGTGTTACTCAACTCTTCAGTTTTAACTTTAGACTCGTTTGTTGGCATTGTTAATTTCTGAGTTACTTTTGTTAATTCATCTAGAGCCGTCTGAAAAAAAAAAAAAAAAAAAAAAAAAAAATAATTAAATCAAGAGCTATTAATTATTAAAATATAAATAAAGTACCTTTATATTAGTGATATTCTGTTGAAGATCGTGTTGTGCATCTTGTAATTTAGTTTCAGTCTCTTTTAAAGCGTCAACAGTGACTCTTAAATCCCGAATTTTACTTCCAAAAGTCGCGACACTTGAACTTATGGACTTCACTTGAGTCGGTATGTTTGTTAATTCTGGTGCATCGTGGAGAAGCTCTTGTACTTGATGGAGTCCTTTTTGTATGCTTGTCAGCTTTAATTGAGTAATTAAAATTTTTTTTTATTTTTTTTTACTTAAATATTTAAATAAGTATTTTTGTATTTTAGATTAGACTAAAAAAATTATTTCTAATCCAAAATTTTAAATTATTTTATAATAATAATAACATTGTAAAATTGCACTGTAATTTTTTAAATATTGACGTTTTTAAAGATATAAGCTCATCCCGATGTTACACTCATCAAGAGCTTTCATTTGAGTACCCCCATGCTTTTTTCATATATTTTATATATTTTATGTATATGAAATTTTTTAAGTATATAAAATATATGAAAAATGCATGTGGGTACTTAAATGAAAGGTCTCGATGAGTTTAAAATCAGAATGGACTTATATTTACGAAAATGTTAAAAATTAAGGAATAACTGTTGTATTTTGTTAACTAATGATATTTTTAACAATATAAGCTCATTTCGATATTACACTCATCAAGAGCTTTCATTTGAGTACCCACATCTATTTTTCATATATTTATATATATATATACATATTTATAATATATATAAAATATATGAAAAATTCATGTGGGTACTCAAATGAAAGGTCTCGATGAGTGTAATGTCAGGGTGAGCTTGTATCTTTAAAAATGTCTTTAATAATTAAAAATAATAATAATAATAATAAAATAAAAATTACCTGAATTGTAAAATTATTAATTTGAGCTTTAACATCAGTTAATTGTGTAAATAACAAAGTTTGATTATTTTGCAAATCTTTAGACAACGAATGGCATTTTTGTAATGCATCTGGTACACCTTCACTACCGGCAATAGCTGCAACAAAAATAAAACACTGAAATCAATAAACAACTCAGTTAAAAATAACAATCTACCTGAAAAAAAAAAAAAAAAAAAATCTCTATCAGATAAACAATAACACAATAAAATCAAATAAAAAAATCCGTAAATAAATAATTCAGTGATCTCCGTCATGAAACAAAAGCCGCTGATTATAATAAATATATTAATCATTAATGATAGATCTCTTGAATCCGATCCCACGTGACCGATACCTTGGTCGACTTCCGTTCTGAGTGACGTGAGTTGCTGACGGACATCGATAAACAGCCAAATGAGACTGGCCGTCGCCAGCAACGAAGCACATCCGAAAAACGCGCTGCAGGCCTTCAGAAGGCCTGGACAAGACCGATTTCTTCGTGCAGCTGTCTTGCGATTCCCTCTTACCGATACGTTCCAGTATTCTGATCTGTCATCGCTGCTGTCTGTCAGCAATTCCTAAAAAAAAAAAAAAAATAACAATTATAAACAAACCAGTTCCTTAATATTTAACATTTGCCATTAAATTGTTTCGTAACAAATCAAGGCAACAATTATTACCCAATATAAAATATTCACCTGAGAGCTGCGTTTTCCTGATACTCGTCGTGATATAACATGTGACGGAGCCAGTGCGTCGAGTTCCTTGCGTTTTTTCATTTTTTTAGTCGGTGGGCGCAATGGTACCGTTACAGCTACTGAATCCATTTTATAAAACTATTTTTTTTTTTTTTTTTTTTAAAATTAATAACTTCTTGGACAAATAACAATATTATTTCAAATTTACATTATTTCTTTCACCTTGACTCGCACAAATCACCCACAGAAAATTTATTTTTTTTTTTCTACTATTTTTGATTAGTCATCGGCTTTTTACAACAATTTTTTATCACATTAAAACACCAATTAGCAATCGTAAATTATAATAAAAAAAAAAAAGCACTTATCAAAAAGCCAAACTTGTGTTATTTTAATTTATAATTATTCTCTTATCACTTTTTATCTACGTCTATCTCACAGCCAGTAACTATTTTTTTTTTTTCTCAACCAAATATAATTCTTTATGTACACAAATGGTGTTACAATTGTAAAATATTTAATAGCTTTACAAATAAACTCTACTTGCTTTTAAAAACTTTCTTTAAAAAAAAATTATTTTACTTCTAAAAACTAAAATTTGCTCATTTATTCATTGAAAAAAAAAAAATAAATAAATAAAAAAACTTTCCAAGGCTTTTGGTGATATCCCAGCGACCCTGCTTAGATAAGATATGACAAACTTTAAAAATACCTATGTACAAATTAATTAACAGAAAGTTTGTTGAATTTAAGTAAACAGATTATTTGAAATTATCAAACGCTGAGGTACTATCGATCCACTCACAACTTATTCTTAAATTCATATTTATGTTAATTAATTATTTAGATTTATTTTAAATTTTAATGACAAGTAATTTTTAATAATTTATTTTGATTAGCTTTTTGATGCAAATTTATGTGTGAATTATCTTAAATTATTAATAAAATAAAATAATGGAGGAAATGTACCGCCTCCGCGCAATTCACAAACGATACTGATACTGGGTGGCGCGCGACGTTACATTAGATTGTACATGAGTTGAAGCTTGATATTGACTTGACTAAAAGGTGTGCGAAGGTGGTAACACTCTTGACATATAATGCAATATAAATACATACAGATATACGGTTGGATAATACCGCTGTTTAAAGAGATAAAGGACACATTAACTTGTTCTTCAATTTAACTTTGAACGTATAAGTGATATTTTTTTAGAATATTTTTTATTTAAGCTATATATATATATTTATTTATAGGTATTGATTAATGGATTTGATAGTTTTTATTTCTACCATTTTTTTGCAATTAATTAATTGAAGTTATATGTAAATACTTTTTTTGAGATTAATACAATTCTGAATAATAGTTAATTTTGTGACAGAAATTGCAATAAAATAATTCATTTTAATTATTAGTTCAGTAACAATTTTATTTTTTATATTTTCTCAATTACTTTCATAATTAAGTCTCAATTAGCCGCAGTTAAAAAATTTTTCATTTTTTTTTTATCATTTAAATTACAAGCAAAAAAATTTTAAAAAATTGCACGTATAATTTTTAAAATTTTCTACATGTATGACATTTAAGTTAGCAGCCACGACCATTTTTTTATTTTTTTTTTTTTTCAACAAATAAATTTATTCCAAAAAGTTATTTTTAAAAAATTGCATTTTTAATTTTTAAAAATTTCTACATCTCAATTTTTTTTTTTAGCATAATTTATCTGTTAAGAAAGTTCTTAAATTTATTAAAAATCTGCAAAATTAATTTTCATTCCACATGTCAAATTTTTTTTTTCGAAAAAAAAAATTTGACATGTGGAATGAAAATTAATTTTGCAGATTTTTAATAAATTTAAGAACTTTCTTAACAGATAAATTATGCTAAAAAAAAAAATTGAGATGTAGAAATTTTTAAAAATTAAAAATGCAATTTTTTAAAAATAACTTTTTGGAATAAATTAAAAATTTTAAATGTCAGCTGATTTAATTTTTCACGTTTGATATTTTAATTAAAAAAAAAAATTTATATAAAATACTAACCAGAACGTATTGATAAATCCATCCGTCCAATTTCTCCATAAAGAATAGCTGCCACCCAAGACAATGCAATCAACCAAAAAGTAATTAAAATAGCTGCTAACCATAGTGCAATTACCCTCGATTTACTTCTATTACACGAACACTGATTTTTATAATTTTTCGTTCTCACTCTAGGTCTCCTGAAATAAAAATTGAAAATAAGTTTTTCCCTAGTAAAATGAATGACACTGAGACTAATATTTACCTTTTGACATTTCTTTTGACAGGTTTGATAATCAAGCTGTCAGAGGAGCTGTCAGAATCCGAGGGACGATCCAGAAGTTTAATCGTCTCTTTTATATTTTTACTTCCCATAGTTTATTTCCATTTTCGGTAATTATTTTATTTTATTTAATTACTTAAAGTTAAATACGCAGATAAATATTTACTTGAAAGAAATAAAAAATAACCTCACAGTTGCCATTAGGATTTGTTTTATTTATTTATTTAACTAATATTTAACAGCTGATTTCACTGTTTTTTTTTTTTTTTTTTTTTTTTTTTTTTTTTTTTTTTTTATTAAATCAACTTAAAAAATGCAGCACTTTTATTTAATTAAATTATTTAATTATAAATCTTGTTTTATGATTTGCAATTGTAAAAAATAATTGGTCTGTTGTCATACACACGTTTTTGTCAGTAGTTTATATTTACTTCACTTGGTGGCGCTGTGTGTTTATTTTAAAAATTAGTTTCGTTTTTTCCCGCGTGCGTTTTGAGCTTTGCGCGCTTTTTAGAGTTTAAATAAATTTTTTTTTTTAACTATTAACATTTTTTTTTATTCAATACGACTATTGACAGCTGTTAAGTACTCAATATAATTAAAAATAAATGTAAATAAATAATAATAACAAGTTTAGTGCGTAAAATAATTTTAATAATATTAAATGCAATCAATGATCAAAAATTATTGAAAGCTCACGTAATTTGTCTAAAAATAAACCTCCATTTTACTAATACCGTAATCAAGCTGCCATATGTGTATACTAACCATCAATATGTATTTACATAATGTATATGTAAATGTATATATTATGAATATGAGTTATTTATAAAGTGGGTCGTATAAGCTGTAATATAACATCGGATTATATTGCAATAAAAAGGTATTAAATAAATATGACAAATAAATTACACAGACCTGTCATTATTTTCAGAAATTACTGGAATGGGAATTAAAAAAAAAAATTATTGGTAAGTTATTTTTTAAAATTATTTTTCAGCAACTACTTGTTGAAAAAAAAATATCAAATTTATCATGATAATAGTATCAGCTGTTTAGGAATTTTTTTATGACACAAAAATTATTATAATAATGAAGTATGAAAATTAAGTTAGCCGACGTTTAAAAATTTTAATAATTTATTTTATTGAAAAATTAAAAGAAAAAATTTCACATGTAGAAAATTTTTAAAATTACACATGCAATTTTTTTAGAATTTTATAACAATTAAATTATTATAAAAAAAATTTAATTGAAAATTTTCACATGTGAGAATTAATAAAAATTACAAGTGAAAATTTTTGGAAGCATTTTTTCATTGTAATTTATTTGTTAAAATTTTCTACATGTAAAATTTTTTCTTTTAATTTTTTTAAAATAATTTTTCAATAAAATAAATTATTAAAATTTATAAATGTCGGCTAATTTAATTGTTAATTTTATTTTTATTTATTAAATTAGATCTAAAAAAAAAATTCCAATTTTGATAAATTTTCTATAATTTTTTCAATAAAAAAAAATTCTAAAATCTGTCAGATGTCTGATGATATAATTTTATGACATTAAAGTTAGCTGTCGCCATGATAATTGTTTTTTTTATTAAATAAATTTGCTCCAAAAAATAAATTCTGAAAAATTGGATTTTTTACTTTTTTAATTTTCTAGATGTCAATTTATTTGTTAAAAAAATTTTTAAAATAAATTATTATCTGCAAAATTAATATGACATTAAAGTTAGCTGTCACTTGACAATTTTTTAATTTTTTTTAAACAAATAAATTAGCTCCAAAAAATTGCATTTGTAGTTTATTAAAATTTCCAGATGTCAATTTTTTTTATAAATTTTTTTTTGCCATAATTTATTTGTTACAAAAATTTTTAAAATTATCAACAATCTGCTAAGTTAATTTTCATAATAATTTTAATAAACTTATCAGCTGTTTTGATTTAAGTATCATATATAAATAATAAAAAGTGGCAATAAAGCGAAAGCTGGTATGTACCTTGTGTATAAAAATGTATATAAACATTATATTATGATAACGCGCACACTCAAACTCAAGTAATCTATTTTAAAATTCCTCGGAGTGGTTGGCTTAGCTCTGGTTAGTATATATTTTCCTTGACATTGGTTTTTAGCTAGCAGCTCACCAACAGTCAAGCTCAACTGAACACAGTCATACATACAGATTAGCAGAGCAAAGACAGAAGACAAAGCCCGTTCATACAGCGTATGCCGCACAATTGCAAATTGCAAATGCCTGTAAACGCTGCTCGTAGGCTCACGCTCGCTCATACAGGCTGTCGTCGCTGATTAATTTTTCTACTCTTGTATTTTCCTTGAGCCGCATCACCGTCATTCATCACATAACAATAACTTGATCTATTTATTTATCAAAATGGGAATTATTCTGTCAAGATTTCGTGTAAGTTTTTTTTTATTATTTATTACTCCATTTTATTTTAATTTTTTTTGACCACTTGCGCGGTATTTGTGAAAGTTTTAGGTTATGATCACAAAACAAATAATATTTCTGTCTAATTATTTTTTATTTTCAAAATTATTACAAATAATTATTACTCAATTTTTGTAATTACCAGCTTTAATTATTGTTAATTTATTTTTTTATTATTTTTTTTTAGGTAATTCTAATTAAAGCTTTGAAGGTTAGGCGCGATTTTTAAAATTGAAATTCCATATGTTTTGCAATTTATTATTTTTTATTTAAATAAATCATCAGCTGACAGCTCAGCTGATTTTTTTTTAAATTATTCATAAAGTTATTTTAATTAATATATATATATATTGATTAATTAATGATAACACATGGTAATAAAATAAATGTGACTGGTCAAAGCGTTAATTTATTCTTGAAACAATTGTCTCGTTGAATCCAAAATTACCATCCAATGACACAGCAACTGTTTTTAAACTTAATGGATTGTCTGGATGGTCAAATAGGTCACGAATTATATTTTTGGCAAATAATAATATTTTTTTTTTTTTTTTTATTAAATTTATTTTATTAATTTATTCATTTTTATTTATTTCATTAGAAGATTTAATGTATTAGATTTATTAATAGGATTATTTTAATTTAATACTAAGCGTATTTTTATTTTTAGAAAAAGAAGACGACAATAGAAATTTTGGAGGACCTTGACTCCGTAAGTTATTTTTTAAATTAATAATTTTATTAAATTAGAATTTGACAATCTTTAGAATTTTTTTGTTTATTCAAAAAATTATTACAAAAAAAATAAAATAAAAAATTTGAGTTGTAAAAAAATTTGAAAAACTTTTAGTGCAATTTTTAAAAAATATTTTATTATGTCAATTTAATAAAAAAAAAAATACTAAACTTCGGCTAACTTTAGGATTATAACTAATTTATAAAAGAAAAAAATTTTTAAACGTAATTTTTGATCATTACAAGCAAAAAAATATTAAAAAAAAATTGCAGGTATGATTTTTTTAATTTTCTGCATGAAAAATTTTTTTACAACAATTTTTTCAATAAAATAAATAATAAAAATTTTTAGATGTCAGCTAATTTAATTTTCATGATTTTTGTATTATAATTATGAATAAATATTTGAAAAGAAATTTTTTAATTTATACTTTTTATTACAGCAAATAAAAGAAATTGAACAGTATGGTCAAACAACAGAACAGAGGCATAAAAAAATAGTTGGAACATTAATAATATACAGTGTATTACTTTATGTCGTAACCGCGGTACTGTTTTATTTTTACTTCTTTCCCGCTTCACTTTACGATCAACTTTTTTACATTACTCCATTATTAATTTTCCCATTGCTGTAAGTACTTAAATAAATAAATAAATAAATCTATATTATTGAGTAATGATAAGTATTTAGGTTGCATTCAAAAATGCTCTATCTCTAGATACATAATTAAGAAATGACGTTGTATCTTGTGATTTATTGACATTTTTGAAAATATAAGCTCATCTCGATATTATACTCATCAAGGCCTTTCATTTGAGTACCCACATCAATTTTTCATATATTTATATATATTATATATATTTATATATGAAAAATATATCAAAATTTATGTGGGTACTCAAATGAAAGCTTTTACTGAGTACAACATCAGAATGAGTTTATATCTTTAAAAACGTCAACAATTAAAAAAGTAAAGTGTAATTTAACAAAATTAATTTTTACAGGATCATATTTACCAAAAAACTGGTGACGTGGTATTACAAAAGAAAAATCTCAAGGAATCAAGAAAAATTAGTAGACATGCAGAAAGAGAAAAAAAAAATTTTAGATCAAGTCACTGAGACGGAAACTTACAAAAAAGCAAAAGAAATTTTGCTTAAATTCGCTCCTGATCAATTGCGAATGACACCTGTAAGTTTCTTATAATTATTACAATTATTTTGCTAATTTACTTTAATAAAATTACAATTAATAAACATTATAATTTTTTTTTCAGCTTTCACCTCAGGTAAAAAAAATCTTAAGCAGCTTAGAAAAAATTCCAATAATTTTTGTTTCTTAGATTAATAAAAATAATTTTCAGCCTGTATCAAAAACACCAATGACAACCCCAGTACCAAGGCGCTTGAGTACACCACAGCCTCAGACACCGATGCCTCAGCCATCGATGGCCACTCCAATGCACCAGATGTCTGACGCAACTGAGCTGCGAAAACGCGCGTTGGCAGCAACCAGCCCGCAATTAAATTCATCAATCGGTAGGCCTGTAAATACTGGTCTTGTACCAGTTGGGTTAGCTTCTGCTAATACTCCGCAGCAGACTCCATATTATCATCCGAGTGGTAGATTGTTAAATGCTTCGTTAATCCGTCCTCGTTAGTATTAACCCTCTAGCTTCATTGCTATTGTTTTATTAATTTTTATTAATATGCCTTGGTTTTTGTGTGTTGGTATTTTAAAAATATTTTTTTTTTTTTTATCAATTATATTTGATTAATTTATTTACTGTTGTTTAAAATAGGGTCACCGTTACCACGTCCGATACTTCCGAAACAGAGAAGTTATTTGGATCGCTTGGTTGAATATTTGGTGGGTGATGGTCCCTCTAATCGGTACGCGCTGATATGTAGACAGTGTGATTCACATAATGGAATGGCGCTCAAAGAAGAATTTGAATATTTTGGTAAATTTATTTATTTATTTTTTTTTTTTAATTTTTTTTATGAAAAAAAAAAGTAAAAAAAAATCAAGACAAATTTTTTTTATTAATTTTTTTTTTCAATAAAAAAATTATAAAAATGTACCGATATTGGATAAAATTTAATTTTTATTACTTATTTTTTTTTTTTTTTTTTTTTTTGTAAATAGGATTCCGTTGCTGTTACTGTCAATACTGGAATCCAGCACGGAAACAAAAGCCTTCAGCGCCCAAATTAGATGGTGATATTACTTCCCCGTTATCAATAACCGGCCGACAAAGCGGCAAGTCAACAGACCAAGAGACGACGTCATCTAGCTCGTCTGGCACTGACTCAGATATTGAAGTCGTTGATAAGCCAGATACACCAGAAGCAGAAGCGATTGAGTCTGATAAAATAATTCATCAGAAATTACCCGACAAAGGTACATTTAAAAAAAGAAACTATCTTCAATTAATTAATTAATTGATAATAAAAAAAAATTACTTTTGTAGTTTTAAATGAAGAAAAAAAAATAATTGAAGAATCTGAAGATAAATCTGACCAAATGGAGGTAGACGAATCTCCACGTAAATGATAATAATAATTATAAATATTAATTGTAAATTAAATTTAAAAAAAAAAAACATTTTTAAGACCAACAGTGGCTTGGATTTTTAACGTTTTCGCGTGCATATTAATGTAATGTAATAATAATCATTACTCATTCCAATGTTTTATTGATATTGATACA
Organism: Cotesia vestalis; assembly: GCA_000956155.1. NCBI lineage: Eukaryota > Metazoa > Arthropoda > Insecta > Hymenoptera > Braconidae > Cotesia > Cotesia vestalis. The sequence continues at coordinate 12,259 of JZSA01003136.1, forward strand.
TATATATTTATTATTATTATTATTATTATTATTATTATTATTAGCGCAATCTCCGGAGCGATATATTTTTATCGCTGGCTAATTTCGCCATAGAATTTATTTATTATATTTTTTTCACTGCACAAAATACAGCTTTTTATTTATTATTATTTTATAGAATTTAAATTAAGACTCCATTAAGTCTATAGACTTCATACCGATAATGATTATTATTATTATAGTTAATATTGATTGATTTATTTTTTTTTTTAATCTCAATAACGTAATAAGTGTTCATATTAATGTAAATTATTTTTGGACTGTTAATAATGTTAAGATAAATATCGTTATTCGATTGGTAATCAAAATTAATATTGTTGTAATAAAATATTTCGAGACTGTATTCTATTTGTCAATAACATGAGCGTAGGTTTAATTAGTAAGTATGACTTTTGAGCATTAATAAAAATTATTTATGATAAAACTTTTTGTTTTTTATTTTATGTAAAAAACAATTAAGATAATTTATAAAAATTAATTATGCAAATATTTAATAATTTTTTTAATTTTATAACAAATAAATTATGGCAAAAAAAATTAACATTTAGAAATTAAAAAAAATAAAAAATGCAATTTTTTGGAAAAATTATTATTAAAAAAATTAAACTGAAATATTGCACGTGTGAAAATTAAAAATAATAATTTGTAGAAATTTTTGAAAGTATTTTTTTATTGTAATTGATTTTGTTAATAAAATTTTTTAAATTGTAAAATATCTGCTAAATTAATTTTCATATATCAAATACTTTTGAGCGAGGTAAAAATTATGTGAAATAAAAATGATACTTAAGTTAGCTGACAGCTGTCAATTTTTTTTTAATTTTTATAACAAAATCAATTACAATAAAAAAATGCTTCTAAAAATTTTCACTTTTAATTTTACTAATTTTTACATGTAAAACTTTTTAATTAAATTTTTTTTTAATAATTTAACTTCAATGTCATATTTATTTATTAAAAAAAAATTAAAATATTGTCAAGCGACTGCTAACTTCTCTAATTTGTTTAGATATAAATAAATTACTGTAATAAGTCATAAATTATTGTAATTTGTAACGAAATAAATTTTTAATAATAATAAAAAAAAATAAATAAAGTAAACTTACTTGTTAAAATCTATAATGCTGAAGTTAGCGATCAGCTGTCAATTTTAAAAATTATCTCTTGTAATTTTTATTAATTTTAACTTGTGGAATTTTTTAATTTAATTTTTTTTATAATAATTGCATTTAATGTCTGCCAACTTCAGTGTTATTAAAATCTTGTTAGTAATAAATTTTGACTCTAGAGGCGTTAGTGTCGAGTGTATTTTTCTGAGAGGGGGAAAAAGCCGGAGATTCCCGACAATGACTACCTGTCGGGCACCAACGCGTTCTGTTGATATATAGTTTAGTTCAGTTTCAATTAAACCATTGGATATTTTGTTTGTAAAATGGAAAACACGCGGGTTACTAAAGCTAACCCTGCACCGACAGTGGAACAAATCACATCTGACCATATAACACAGGTAAATAATTATAATTAATTAAATTAAATACATTATTACTGGAATAATTTAAAATTGCAATTTAACAATTTTATATTTTATTTTTTTGACAACGTTGTAAAAACGTTGACTTGTAGATTATGTCAGATCCTCAATGTTTATTTATTTTTATATCATTCTAAGACATTTATTAATGTTAATAATCCTGAAATTAACAAAATAAATAATGCTGAAGTTAGTTTTAAAAATTTCAATAACAAATCAATTACAACAAAAAAAAAATACTTTTAAAAATTTTCACTTGTAATTTTTATTAATTTTCACATGTGAAACTTTTTAATTAATTTTTTTTTTAATAATTGCATTATTATAAAATTTTTAAATAATTTTTAATGTCTGCCAACTTCAGTGTCATCAAAATTACAGAAATTAGATTTTAGAGTTGGTTTTTTGTATCATCACCAACATATTTTTAATGTAGAAATAAAAATGGCGCGACCGGCTTTTATTTTGTCCCAAACAATATTTTTATTTTTATATCTCAATTATTAATTTTTATTTTTTTGACATTTAAGTTAGCAGTCACTTGTAAAAAATAAAAAAAAAAAAAAAAAAAAAATTGTAAGCTGGTTGTTAATTTTAGTGCCATAAAAAATTACTAAACAAAAACAAAAATATTTTTTTATAAAAAAATCAATATTAATAATAAAAAAAAAAAATTAATTACAGATTGCGAGTAAATATTGGACCCCCCGAGAGACCGACTCGCACTTACCATTCGACAAGCAAATAATCGAGGACATCTACATCCAAGAAATATGCGCGTCAAAATTTTCAATCCGGCGGATAATGATGCTGGAGTACAGCTTGTACTTAGAAAACTTCTTATGGCCGAACTACAATGCCTCCAGCGCGTCATGAGCTCACACGTTGTCAATCGTAGTGATGGTGAACGAAAAATTCCGCGAGCGAGTTCAAGTTTGGGACGTCTTCCAAGCGAGCCCTTCGGAGTTCCCAGGGTTCATCCAAAATGTGCTGCAAGCTTGCCTAGAGGACAGTATCCTGGACTTTGACTTGAAAGAGCAAACATCCTTAATAGTTTTCTTGAACCACTGTTTCAACTCAATGGAAGTCACCTTGGTAAGAAACGAGATCAAGCGGCTAATTTCCTTGTCAATGTGGGTGTCTTTGCAGCAAGGCCGCCTCGAGTTGGAGTTAAAGAAGCACGACGAGTGGCGTAAGCAGTGGAAGAAGCTCAAAAAGAAGGACGAGAAGCTAAAGCAAAATTTAGATTGGGAAAGAAAATTTCTTCACCGGTTAATGATTAAATTTATGGCTATTTTAGACACTATCACTGAAGAAGGTCCGTTGAACCCGGACAAAGTTCACTACTGCGAGAGATTCCTGGAGCTGATGATCGATTTGGAGGCTCTGCTGCCCACCCGGCGGTATTTCAACACAGTAATGGACGACTGTCACCTGGTGGTCAGATGCTCGCTGTCAAACTTGCTGAAAAGACCCGAGGGGAATTTTTTCGGCCAGCTGTTGGGGATGTTGAAGTTCTACGCAAAATTCGAGATCGACGAGAAGACCGGAGACGCTCTGACAGACCACGACATGACTCACATCCACTATGAAAAAATAACCTCCCTGCAAAAAGCGTCTTTTGCTAAATTTCCAGAGCTGAGAAGCTTCGCGATGGCGAACGTCGCGAGTGTTGACACCCGAGAGGCATTAGAAAAGCACTTCGGGTCTCTGAGTGAAGAGAAACTCATAGCAGTCGCTTGTTACTTGAACCTAGTCCCTCCAGAAGAGCGAGCTAACGCGGAAAACTGGTACCGGATGGACAAGCAATTTCTCCAGGAGCTGCTGATCTCTCGCCACGAGCGCAGATCCTCCCAGCTCGAAGAACTGAACGAGATGCCGCTGTACCCAACAGAGGACGTCATCTGGAACGAGAACATAGTTCCCACGGAGTATTTTTCCGGCGAAGGCTGCTTGGCGCTGCCTAAATTGAACCTGCAGTTCTTGACTCTGCACGATTACTTGCTGCGAAATTTTAATTTATTCCGTTTAGAGTCGACTTATGAAATTCGCCAGGATATTGAAGACTCTGTCAGCAGACTCAGTCCCTGGAAAGCCGAAGACGAGGGCGTTTACTTCGGCGGCTGGGCTCGCATGGCCCAGCCTATCACTCAGTTTGCTGTCGTAGAAGTCGCCAAGCCCAACATCGGCGAGAAGAGACCCTCCAGAGTGCGCGCTGACGTCACAATTAATTTAAGCATCCGCAAGGAAATAAAATCCGAGTGGGAGAATTTAAGGAAGCACGACGTTTGTTTTTTAATAACTGTAAAGCCTCCGAATCCAATTGGGACTAAGTACTCTCACAAGCTGCCCTTTTTGTCCCAAGTGGGCTTAACAGCTGTTCGGGGCTGCGAGATTGAGGGAATGTTGGACTCCAATGGCCGTGTTATTGAAGACGGTCCTGAACCGCGGCCTATTTTGCCAGGAGATTCCAGGACTTACCGCGTCTGGCTGGACTCCAATCAGTACCGCTTGGACATGGACACCGCGAGTCAAGGAAACGAAGACATCTACGAAGGCTTTAGCATCATAATGCGCAGGAAGCCGAAGGAAAATAATTTTAAAGCTGTTCTGGAGACTATTCGCGAGCTGATGAACACCGAGTGTGTTGTACCGGATTGGCTCCATGATATTATACTGGGTTACGGCAACCCTGGCGCTGCTCAGTACATGGAGATGCCCAACCGGCTGCCCACTATCGATTTTAACGACACATTTTTGGACATTGACCATCTTAAGTCCAGTTTTCCGGAGTATAAAATTAAAATAAAGACTGAAGACCCTGAAAAATTGGTCAGACCTTTTAGAATTACCTTTGAAGAAGAAGAAACTCCGGGAATTTCTGTAGAGTCTCATGTAATTCCCAGCAGAGGGCCGTACAAGGCTAACCAACCTAAGAAAAACCAAATTCCGTTCACGCCGACGCAGATAGAAGCGATTCGCGCGGGAATGCAGCCGGGATTGACGCTGGTAGTTGGTCCCCCTGGAACTGGTAAGACAGACGTAGCAGTCCAGATAATTTCCAACCTCTACCATAATTTTCCGAACCAGCGGACGTTGATTGTAACGCACTCTAACCAGGCTTTAAATCAGCTGTTTGAAAAAATCATGGCGCTGGACATTGACGAGCGGCATTTGCTCCGTCTGGGTCACGGAGAAGAAGCTCT
>JZSA01003137.1:0-16151 GCA_000956155.1 Cotesia vestalis
TTATTATTATTATTATTATTATTATTATTATTATTTTACTAATAATTGAATTTTTACAAAAGTGATTTATTTTTTTATTTTATTTATCATTGTAGAATTTTTAATATTATTATTATTATTATTATTATTATTATTATTATTATTATTATTATTATTATTATTATTATTATTGTTATTATTATTATTATTATTATTATTATTATTATTTTACTAATAATTGAATTTTTACAAAAGTGATTTATTTTTTTATTTCATTTATCATTGTAAAATTTTTAATAATTTTATTATTATTATTATTATTATTATTTTAGTTTATTGGACTTTTTGATAATTAATTTTAATTTGGTGTTTTTTTTTTATTTTTTTCAGGATGCCTTCAAAGGCTACGAAAGACTGGAGGTAGCCCATGAGACTAGTACAAATTTAATTACTGATAAAGAAAAAGAAGATGATGTAGTTGAAGACAATAATAAAGAAGAAAAATCAACTACTGATAGTGAGAAAAATCCTGTTGAAGAAATGGTAGTTGAATTTGAAATTATTGATAAAACAGATGAAAAAATAGATAATCAGAAAGGGGAAGAGGAAGAGGAAGGAAAAATGGAAGAAGATTAATTTTTAATAAAATTATTTTGTAAAAAAAAATAGTGTTAAGTTAAAAAAAAGAAATTTTTTTTTATTATAAATAAATAAATTTTAAAAAAATTATTGACAATTTAAATTTAAGCGCTATTTCATTCAGTGTCACCAAGTGTCATTTGTAGAAACTAAAAAATTAATATGGCCGTTTTATCGTAACGACGTGACGCATTGAATATAGCCTCACAGCGTTTACAACCTCCAACCTCCAACCGACGTTTCACTCGAGTAATAATCCAAAAAGGTAAATCCGCAAATATTCATTACATCATTTATTGATATTTGTTTGAAGTTATTTCGTAAAATACAATTAATTATATTTTTTAATGATAAATCGATAGTCTAGTGCGATGAATTTTAATGTCAATGCAACTTGGATTTTTCCAACGGTCTCGCGTGAGTCTAAAAAAAATTATTGCCTTTTATGGTCAAATCTATTTTGCTCTGAATTTTTTTATTAATTAATTTGATTCAAAAAAAATTTATTTTTTAATTAAACAGTGATTAGTTTGCTTTTAATTTTATTTATAATTATGTTTATAAAAAATTGGACTTTAGAGTTGATTTTTTGTAACACGTTCTTGATATAGAAACAAAAATGGCGCGGCCGGCTTTTATTTTGTCCCAACAATTTTTTTTTTTTAATTTATTAAATTAGAACTCAAAAAAATTTTTTAAAAATTGCGCTCAAAGTTTTCTATCAATAAAATTTTTTTGAAACAATTTTTTGGACAAAAAAAATTTCTTCAGTGTCGTTTTATATTTTTTATCAATTACAAATTAATTAATTTTTATTTTGTCTAATTTTATTTTAAAATTTATTAAATTCGAACTCAAAAAAAATTTTTTTTAAATTGCACTTAACGTTTTTTAAAAATAAAATTTTTTTTATTAAAAAAAATTTTTAAGTGTCGGATAATTTTTTTTATCTATTATAAATTAGTTAATTTTTATTTTGTCTAATTTTATTTAAAAATTTATTAAATTAAGACTCGAAAAAAAATTTTCAAAAGTTGCACTTGAAGTTTTTTACAAATAAAATTTTTTCAATGAAAAAAAAAAAATTATTAAGTGTCGGATAATTTTTTTTATCAATTATAAATTAGTTAATTTTAATTTTGTCTTAAATGATGATAACACAGTGATGGTTTCGCTAAAATTTATTTCACTGTCAGAAAAAAATGAAGAGAAACTTGGCTGTCTGAAAAAATAGATAAAAAAAAAAAAATAATTAATTATTGTAATAAAATTTTAAAATACTAAAAAAAAAATAAACAAAATTTGCAGATAAAAAAGATGCCAGAACTCACCGAATTGGACAAAGCAGCGAGCTCAGACTCAAAAGTAGAGGTGATCCCCGCGGGATCTGGCACCGAGTCAGATTCCGATGACTCGATCCCAGACTTGGAGGACCCAAGTGCCGGCGGTGGCAGCTACTCTGGCACCAACGTCAGCGGACTCCCGATCGACGTCATCTCCAAAGCCAAACAGACACGTGGTGAGAAGAAAGCACGTAAGCTGATGAGCAAGCTTGGGTTGAAGCTGGTGCAGGGTGTTAACCGCGTTACTATTCGCAAAGCCAAGAATATTTTGTTTGTCATCAACAAACCTGATGTCCTCAAGAACCCGGCTTCTGACACTTACATCATTTTTGGTGAAGCTAAGGTACAAATTTTAAAAGTCTATTTTTTTATGTTTGTTATTAATGATTAATTATAATTTAATAAAAAAAATTTTTATTAGAGTAACAAATTAATTTATTAAAATAATTAGATGTTTTTACTTAAAGAATTTTAGTTACACGAAAATTATTTGACAATTTTTTGATTTTTTTTCTTTTAATTAAATTAAAATTATATAAATATTTTTAAGAAATTACACTTATAGCTTTTTTTTTTTTCAAAATTTTTATATGTGAATTTTTATAAAAAATTATTAATAGAAATATTTAATTTTTTAATATCATAAATTATTTTTGAGAAATTAAAATTAAAATTATTCTTAAAAAATTAAAATTATTCTTAAAAAATTGAAATAAAAATTATTTTTAAATAAATTATTAAAAAAAAAAATTATTTTAGATTGAAGATTTAAGTCAACAAGCACAAGTTGCTGCTGCTGAAAAATTCAAGGAACCACCAAGCATTGCAACTGCTGAAGCTGGTGGAAGTACATCTGTTGTAGCGCCAATTCAAGAAGAATCTGAAGAAGAAGTCGACGAAACAGGGGTCGAAGATAAAGACGTCGAGTTGGTCGTTGCACAAGCCCAAGTGTCTCGAGCGAAGGCTATAAAAGCGCTTAAAAATAATCAGAATGATATCGTTAATGCTATTATGGTAAGATTTATTATTAATTATTTTATTAATTAATTAATTAATTAATTAATTTATTTATTTATTTATTTATTAAGATGAAATTTTACACATGATGATACCCGTGAAGGTTTCGCTAAAATTTAAATATTTCACTGTCAGAATACCGTGAAGTAAAACTTGGCTGTCTGAAGAATTAATTTATTATAATTTTTTTTATTACCAGTATTTTTTATTAAATTATTAATCGAGTGTTTGTTTATTTTTTGTTACAGGAGCTGACGATGTGATAAACTAAAAGCATTTATTGTGCATTAGTCTCTGCTGCAAAAAAGCCAATTACGATAAATATTTTCTTTTTTTTTTATCACTAAGTTATCATTCTCGTTTTTTTAAAACGCTGCGAAAAATTAATTACGTAATTCAAACACATCTAATGAGTTTTTCAAGAACAAAATAACTACGACAGTACTAAAAATTTTAATTGTAAAATCTATATATGACGATATTCGTCATATTAATGAAATTACTTTTAATGTATATATACATCAGTTTCATTAAAAATAAAATAATTAAATAACATTGCTCATCTAAGTAATATTTTTTTTTATATGATTATTTTTAGGTATTAAGTCAACAATTTTATGTTGGTAAATTTTTATATCTTTGCAATTAAAAAAAAATAGTTTTAAGAACTTGAATAATATCATATGATATTTAAGTTAGTATTTGACATTTTTGAACAAACGAATTTGTTCAAAAAAATTATTTTTAAAATGCATTTGTAATTTTTGTTAATTTTTTTTTCTGATTTTATTTGTCACAAAAATTTCCATATGTGAAAATTAATAAAAATTACAAGTGAAAATTTTTAAAAGCATTTTTTTATTGTAATTAATTTATTAAAAAAATTTTTTAAATTAACAGCTGACGGCTAAATTCAGTATTATAAAAAGTAGCCGTCACTTGACTATTTTTTAATTTATTTTTAATAAACAAATTTGTTAAAAAAAAAAAAAAAAAATTATTTTTAGAAAATTGATTTTTTAATTTTTACATGTCAATTTTTTTGCCATAATTTTTCACAATAATAATTAAATATCTGGTAAATTAATTTAGCTGAAAATCAAAAATTTTAATAACAAATTAATTTCAATAAAAAAAATTCTAAAAATTTTATGAGAATTAATTTAGCAGATAATAATTAATTAAAAAAATTTTTTTAACAAATAAATTATGGCAAAAAAAAATGAGAACAAAAAATTGACATTTAAAAAATTAAAAAAGTAAAAAATGCAATTTTTTCAAAAATAATTTTTAGGAGCAAATTTATTTATTAAAAAAAAATTTTACACGTGGAAATTTTTAATTAAATTTTTTTATAACAATTTAATTACTATAAAATTCCAAAAAAATTTTTAATGTCTGTTAATTTTAGTGTCATATTTTTTTAACTAATAAATTATAGCAAAAAATTAATAATTATTAAAAAACTTACCGACTGTTACAAGTAGTGATCTACATTTTAGGCACAAATAATTTTTATTCTTGGCCACTGGCAGAAAAAATCCGTCCATTTTTTATACTAAAACGAATTGACAGCCGTGGAAGTGAAAATAACCACAAATATATATATTTTTTTTTAATAAACAAATAGTTTTTAAGATGGAATTAAATGGCAATAATTAGTGTAATTAATAAATAACAAAAATAAAATAAAATGCAAGATATTTGTTCAGATATAAGGACTGCGATTGATCACGGTCGCACTGACATCCTCCGATCTTTACTCGGTGCCTGTATGTATACAAAAATTTACGTGCATAACCTTCAAAAACGCCGACCATTTTTTTTTCATCAAGAAAAATTTGACATTTACAGTAAAATTAATTTATTAATTGTGATTATTTAAATATTAGGTGACAATGGAAATGTCGGTGAAGGAATAACAAGGGATGAAATTTTAAACCAACCTTTTTTGGAGGAGGGCACTTTTTTATCCTACGCCTCAAAGGTAATTTTATTGTGATACTAAAATTAGTAAATTGACAATTTTTTATTTTTTTTTTTTTTTTAATATAAATTATGAATAAAAAAATTTTTTTTTAAAATTGCACTTGGAATTTTAAAAATTTTCTATTTTAATTTTTTTTCAATTAAATAAATTATAAAAATTTACTAATTTCGGCTAATTTAATTTTTATAATTTTATATGATACTAAATTTGATAGAAATTTGACAATTTTATAAATTTTTTAACTATGAAAATTAACTTGTTGATAATTTTAAGAATTTTTTTAACAAATAAATTATGGCAAAAAAAAAAATTGACATTTAAAAATTTTTAAAAACTACAAATGCAATTTTTTTTTAAATAATTTTTTGGAGTAAATTTATTTGTTAAAAAAAATTAAAAAATTGTCAAGTGACAGCTAATTTTAATGTCATTTTTTAATTAATAAATTATCAAGAAAAACTTATTTAATAAATTCAATTTTTATAAGTCTAAAAAAAATTATCAGAAGTGCAATTTTTTATAAATAATTTTTTAGTCTGTTTATTTTCAAAATTAAAAAAAAAAATCTAATTTATTTTTCAAGAAAAATAAAAAAATTTACATTTGTCTACTAATTTCAGTGTCATTTTATTTCATGATACTGAAATTAACAATAAGAAATTTTTTTTTATAATTTTCTAACAATAAAATTATTATAAAAAAAATTTGACTATTTTTTATAATGAAAATTAAAAATCTATTTTCTAACAATAAAATTATTATAAAAAAAATTTGACTATTTTTTATAATGAAAATTAAAAATCTATTTTCTAACAATAAAATTATTATAAAAAAAATTTGACTATTTTTTATAATGAAAATTAAAAATCTATTTTCTAACAATAAAATTATTATAAAAAAAATTTGACTATTTTTTATAATGAAAATTAAAAATCTATTTTCTAACAATAAAATTATTATAAAAAAAATTTGACAATTTTACCTATAAAAATTAAAAAACAATTTTTTATTTTATTTAGACAAATCAGGTAGATGTTGTAAGAACATTATTAAGCTGCGGAGCGGATCCAGCGGTAAAAAATGCACATGGACGTAACGCAGTTGACGTCGCAGCCAGTGAAGTAATTCGTTTGCTTTATGTTGAAGAATTATTACGCGCTACCGCTGCCTCGGAGTGAGTTATATTATTTTACACAGCTAAAATTTATACTTAAATTTTATCAGTTTATCTTTGAAATTATTGATTAAACAATGTCTAGATACGCCTTTTCTTGGAATAATTAATGCGTAGGCGTGTATTTTTTATTTTTTTAAAATGTTTATCACAAGTATCGCAAGCTGTCAATTTTTCCATACTTTTTAAAATTAAATATTTAAAAATACTTTATTTTTTAGAATAGATAGAGTTATTCAATTATTGGAGGCGGGCATTGATGTTAATTCATGGGATTCAGAAGGCAGTAAAAATACACCGTTGCATTGGGCGGCATGTTATGGAAATAAGGAGGTAGTTGAGTGTCTTATCGGTAAGAAAGAAATTTAAATAATTTTTTTTTTTTTTTAATAAAAATCATTAATTGAATAAATATTTTAGATCGCGGTGCAGATGTTAATGCGGAAAATGGTTGCGGAGCAACACCTCTGCACGAAGCAGTAAGTCGCGGGGAAATTACTATATGTCAAGAATTGTTGCAAGCAGGTGCTAATCCTCACATCCGGGCTCTTCAAGGGTAATTATTTCAATTAATACCTATGACTATTCAAGACACAAAATTTTTTCTTATTCTTTTAATAATATAGATTAATTTTTTTTTTTTTTAATTTTAATCTTAAAAATTTTTTTTTTTTTTAAAATGAGTCCTTATTTTAATTTTTAACTAAAAATTACTCATTTAAAAAACTATGAATTTTTTATAATGTAATTTTTATTTCTATTTTATTTTTTTTTTTTTTAATAAAAAAATAATTTTTTACAAAAGTTTCAAACAATAATTTTTCTTAAAAAAAAAAAAAATAATTTTTTACAAAAATTTCAAACAAAAATTTTTCTTCAAAAAAAATTAATTAAAAAAAAACTTAATTAAAAAAAAAGGATAATTTTTCTTAAAAAAAAAAAAATAATTAAAAAAAAACTTAATTAAAAAAAAAAAAAAATAATTTTTTTACAAAATAATTAAAAATGTAAAAAATTTTTCAGAACATTTGCTGGCAAAAGCCCCTACGACTTATCTCGTCAAAAGCCGTCAGTCCATGCTTTGCTGCAACGTTACCTTCCCAAAGAATCCGAGAGCGTGCACAGCCCGGTGACATACAGTGACTCAACAAATTTCAGCCAGAAAAATTTATCAACAAACATGAGCCAGCTGTCAATAGACTCAGCAAAATCAACAGACCCACTGTACGACCCAACTGTCGCCCCAGTGAACGACAACAGCCACCACCACCACCACCACCACCACCCGAGTCCGATAAGATCCCACGAAAAGACGAGCACCTGGAACCTGATCTGGCCAGAGCCGAAGAGTGTGATCGACCTGAGCCACTACTCTCCGCCTTTTATCGCCGGAAAGGAAATCTTCATCTCGATAATCCAGGGCAGCGAGTCAATCCACGACATTCTGGACGTCTGGGAAGTAAGTCGGACATATTTGCTGGAGCTGGGTCACGACGTAAAAGTAGGAGAGGTCCAGCCAGGCTCTGGAAGGTTCACCAGTGACAACAGAATCGAGTGCATTGTAAACCGCAAGCTGTTCAATTTAGCGGAAGGATATCAGCTTCACATATCACAGAACTCGATAAAAGTAAGCGCGGGGAGTCTTGCAGGGCTTCATTACGCAGTCTGCACCTTCGTGCAAATTTTACGGCTCAGCAAAAATCCAAATTCTCCAGAAGTCACCGAAATAGAGTCCGTGCTGATAAAAGACGAGCCGAGGTTCATGCACCGCGGAATTCTGCTGGACATTTCTCCAAGAGGAAGAACGCCGACTCTGGAGTACCTGCTGCACACAATTGACCTCTGGTCGTCTTTCAAGGTCTCGCACTTGCACTTGTACTCGAGGTTGAACCCCAGCTGCGACTGGCAGCTCTGCTACACCCGCTCAGAAATGGTCACTCTGGACCGGTACTGCCGGGACCGGCATCTCAATCTCATTCCAGCGCTAGATGTCGACTCCAATGTCAGCCAGCGGCACTTAACTCAGATGTGGCCCGTGTTCCAGGAACTCCTGGCAATTTTTCCCAGTCTGAGTTATGTTCATGTCGGCCCCAGGCTCGCTAGCTTGTTGGTTCCTCCGGAAAATTTAGATCTCAGCAATAGTATTAATGAGACGGTGGAGACTGACATGTCCGAAGTTTTTAAATCTTACTCCTGCTTGCAAGAACTCTGGCATATTTTGAACTTGAGCTCGGACACTACTTTACTGCTTTGCAGCAATGGCTTGCATTCGAAGCCTGAGTTCAGGAGTGTTCCCAGCAATGTTATTCTTGTTGAGTATGGCTTTCAAGCGGACTATGATTTTTCTGAGTGGACTGAAGCTTTTAAAACTGCTGGCGGAAATGTTTTACCTTCTTCAGGTAATTTATTAATTAATTAATTTATTTATTTATCAATTTATTAATTTATTAATTAATTTATTTATTTATTAATTTATTTATTTATAAAAAACACTGAACCCAATAACAGGGTTCCTTAATTATAATTATCATCATACTATAGAAAAATAAGAAATATAATACTTCAGAAGGAATATTTCATTAAAATTTCTGGGTAATAATTATTAAAGAAAATAAAAAATTAAACAGTAAAAAATATATTTAAAATAAAAAATTGAATGATTAAAAAAAATTAATTTTAGTGTAAAAAAAGCTAAGTCTGACATGAATAAGTGGATTAATTTAACTAATATAGAATAATTAATATTAAGTGACTAAATATGTTCATTAAAAATTTTTTAAATTTAAAAAAAAATGAAAAAATTTAAAGAAAGTTCAAAAGTCAACGAATTACAGCTTAAATCAAAGATACTTGCATAAATTCAACGATTAATTTAATAAATTTTAAAAGTCACATCGCTGACAAATGAGAAGATGATAAAAAGTAAAAAAAAAAAAATTTTTTTTAGGTACTGCCAGTTACAACAGCCTGGCAGGTTGTCCAGGTTCAACGCTAATCAACACCAGAAACGCCCTAAAAATGGCTCACGAGCAGAACTCAATTGGAATAGTCGTGGCTCATTGGTCAGGAAGCCACCACTTGACTCCTCACCCATTTTCCTGGCTCGGGTACTTGATCGCTGCGGGTCTGTCCTGGAACCCGTCGACAGAAATCGAGCTGGGGCCTGTCGACTTGTACGAGAACTCCGAAGTCGCTAATTTAATAAAGCGCCAGCGGTACTTGACCAGTATTTTGAACATCCACGTGTTCCAGGATCTGGAACACAAGATTGGTGGGACTATTCTTGAATTGGGACGCGTTGACACTTTAGTGCTGACTCTCAGCAAGAATCAGGACGCCAATGATCTCCAGCAGATTCCAGATAATCGCGGATCTACGCTCTACAGGCTGCTCACTGATCCTGACAATGTTAACTTGGAATATTTGTCTGCTGATTTATTTGCTGTAAGTTTAATAATAATAATAATAATAATAATAAAAATAAAACGCGTGACTCACGCGTTGTATGAAGCAAACTTGACTGCGAAATTCGGATCGATGGACATTCAAGAATTGCAGTTGACTGCTGACTTAATGGTCACCGCCTGTCGTATTGGTCGCACACTTATTGGCGTTGGCGTTAATCCCAACAGCAACATGGGCCTAGCAGTTATCAATCTGGGAGTCTGCAATTTGCCTCCGACTTTCAGAACTGACATTGCTAATAAAATGCTGGCGCATATTGAACAGTACAAAGGAGCTTGGTTACAAAGACACTTGCCCCAGGGGCTTCAGAGTTCTTTGCTAGTCTTAACCAGTGCACTTCATCGTTTTGTACCAGAGTCCTCGTAGTACTGATTTATTATATTTTATTTTTTATTTTTCTTCAATAATAAAAATAATTATTATCATTAATTATTGTCACCGTGATACTGAAATTTAAAGACATTTGACTATTTTTTTTTATTGAATTAATAAAAAATTTTATTTTAGAATGATTAATATTTTTTTTTTAATTACTTAATTAAAAATATTCTAAAAAAAAAAATTGTCAAATTTCTCCTGATTTTAGTATCATTTATCAAAATTTTATTGGTAATAAACTTCCATATGATTCAATTGTATATTTTTTATTACGGCAATGCATATTTTCATTAATGTCTGTAAGAAAGCGTATTAATTGAATAATTATTAATTATTAATCAAAGACTGCTGAAAAAAAAGAGTAATAATTATTAATAATAAATGCAACGTATAATTGTACAATTTAGTTATACGAATATATTAAAATATATCTATTATATATAAATTGTCAATTGCATTTTTTTTTTAAATTAAAAATATTAATTAAGTTTTTTTTTTTTTTTAATAAATATGAGTCATTTTCAGACTTTTTATGAACAGAATTAATTTTTTGGAATTCTAAAAATTACTTGAAAAATAAATATGTTAATTTTCATGAAAATTAGCACACTTGATAATAAAAAATTTTTTTTTTTTTTAAATAATCTAGACCTAAAAAATAATTTTTAAAAAATTGCGTTTAGAATTTTTTTTTGAGCTCTTTTACTGAAATAAAAATTTTTTTTTTAATTATCAGATGTTTCAATTTTATAATGATTAATTTTGAAGTAATTTTTTGGATTAAAAAAAAATAATTTGAAGATCAATGATTTGAAGTTTTAATGTCATTTACTATTAAAGTTTCTGTATTATTTTGATTCCACCCCTGTATCTCAAGGTCTTTTTTATTTTCCTCGTCCTGCAATTTTTGGAGACGCTGGTACTCTATAAGCTCAAAGTAATATTTAGGAGACGTAATTCCCAAAAAATTAGCCAGGGCTTCGCCGACATAGTCGCAACTTTCGAGGACTTTAGAGCCTACCCATGAGGTCTGGTACCAAGTCCATGGGACCCAGCCGATATTTTTCTAAAAAAAAAAAAAAAATATTTATGAATTTAAAATTGAGAGACTTTTGAGTATTTTAAAAAATTTTTTGACAAATTTTGGCAATAATAAAATTAGAATTAATTAATTTACAAGGTCTATGAGTTGCTTGTCAGTTTCTGGAGAACTGGAATCTGTTTCTTCATCAGAATACTCAATCAAGTCACCGTCAGAAAAATGTAAGACTCTTTTGGGAATTTTTAATGATTGGTTGTCCTGAAATAATTAAAAAAAAATCAATCAATTAATTTATTGATTTAAAATTATACTGAAGTTAGATGTCAGCTGTCAATTTTAAAAATTTTTGATAAAAATTAAGTTAGCTGACATTTAAAAATTTTTAGATTTTTTTTTTTTTCTTAAAAAAATTGTAGCAAAAAAATTTTTAAAAAGTTGCATTTGTAAAAAACTTCAGTGTCATAATTCATAGTGTATAAATCTATAATATTGAAGTCAGCTGTCACTTGACAGTTTTTTAAATTTATTTATCAAAAAAATTTGCTCCAAAAAATTATTATCACAAAACTGCATTTTTAATTTATTAAAATTTCTACATGTCAATTTTTTTAGCTAAAATTTGTTAATAAAAAAAATTCTTAAACTTATCAAATATCTGCTAAATTAATTTTTATTGTATATTTTAAATATGAAAATTATTTACCTGATTAACTTGATTTTCTCCATTAACTTGTAACACAACGTTGGTTAAATCGCACATTTCATTAATTACAGTTGTCATTTTGACAGCTAGTTTCTAGAACAGTTCATCAGTCGCAGTATGATAAAATAAAATTAATCACTATTGGAAATGTCAAACAATGAATAGTAAATAAGTCCCTGACATATTTGTTTTTATTATGCGCATTATACTATGGAGTAGTGGTAGTAAACTTTCCCATTCGGCCAGTCACCGATAGATGTCCCGGTCTGTACAACAAATTCGTTTTTATTAATTATTTTATTACAAATAAAAATTAAAAATAATAATAAAGTTAGCCGGAGTTTTTAATTTTTTTTTTAATAATTAAATTAGAACAAAAAAATATTTTTAAAAAATTACATGTGTAATTTTTAAAATTTTCTACATGTGAATTTTTTTCTTTTAATTTTTTTTTAAATAATTTTTGAATAAAATAAATTATTAAAATTTTTAAATCTCGGCTAATTTAATTTTCATAAAAAATTAATTTTATTTTAGTGACCAACTTACCCCATAAGTAAAAAATAAAAAGACCGGAAGAAAAATCACTTAAAAAAGCTCACAATAAAAATATATGAGGGTGTGAAGTTATTCAATAATCGAAACTCGCAAAAAAATAGGACCTGATTCCTTATTGGTTAAAATTAAAATGCGCGCGCAGCGCGCTATTCAAATTTCTAGTACTTAGAAAAATTTTGCGTCAAAAAATTTGTGTTACATATTTTAGACTTTTTTGTTTAAATTTAACACTTTTCTGTGTTAATTTAACACAATAATTGTTAAATTTATCCATAAAAGTGTTAAATATTAAAAAAAAAATTTTTTAACTATTTTTTACTGTGCAAATATCAGTTTTTTATCACTAAATAGAAAAACTGGAATTCGATAAAAAAAAAAAAAATTTAAAAGGTAAGACGAAAAAAAAAGTAATTATGTATTAAGAGTTTTTAATAATCAATATTGTCGGATATATAATACATATTAATATATAATTGAGTCAGTATGGACACATCGGTATAATTGACTCGGCAAAGGTGATTTTTTTTTTTTTTTTTTTTTTTTTTTTCCCTGCACCGGCAATCTAATTAATAATTAATATTAATCGTCTTATCACTTATTGCTATTACCATTATTATTATTATTATTATTATTATTAATATTAATTACTCATTACAATTACAATAATATCAATGTAATATAATAGTAATAATAATATCTCTTTCTTCAGAGAGAAAACTATGAGGCGACTATCACGATTGCAAATCTCATCGTTCACGCTAATAATAATAATTATTATTATTATTACTTATTATTATTATTAATATTAAAATTACAATATTCTTCCCTCCACCACTATCACCACCGTTATTAAACTTCTACCACTCAACGCAGCACATTCTATTAATCTAATCCCTGATATATAACATGAACTGCGTCCACAATTCTAAAAATCGATCGTGAATCGTGAGACGATAAATACACAATAATGTCACGACTAACACTGCACCATAATAATTATTAAATTGTTATTATATCGTTAATTAATTATCATTAATTTTTAATTTTTAATTTTTTTTTTTTTTTATCAAATCAACTTTATTCTATTTATCTATTTCTTCATTAAAAAAATTATATCTTTACAAAGATATTACGCATTTAAATCAATCTCTCCCTCGCGTTTCTACTTTGTACAGTCGCACTAACCCGCTAGAAGTTGCTCAATAAATATTCGATAAATATATATCATTATTTTTTTTGTTTTTACTTTTTTTAGTTCAATAAATATATAGATTTATATCATATAAGTATATCATTTTTATATTGCCGTATAATCGATAATTGCACTATCATCGTACATCATTAATCATTTATTGTTATTTTTATTATTATTATTATTATTGTGGGTACTCAAATGAAAGCTCTTGATAAATGTAATGTTGGGATGAGCTTATATCTTTAAAAATTTTAATATTTTACAAGATACAATGTCATTTCTTAATTATGTATCCAGAGATAGATCATTTTCTTACGCAACTTAAATACTTGTCTTAAAAAAATCGATTTTATCATTTAAATATTCTGAAGGAAAAATTTTTCATATTCTCTTAATAATATAGATTATTGATTTTGGTTTAATTAATTAATTAATTAATTAATTAATTAATTAATTAATTAATTAATTAATTAATTAATTAATTAATTAATTAATTAATTAAACCAAAATCAATAATCTATATTATTAAGAGAATATGAAAAATTTTTCCTTCAGAATATTTAAATGATAAAATCGATTTTTTTAAGACAAGTATTTAAGTTGCGTAAGAAAATGATCTATCTCTGGATACATAATTAAGAAATGACATTGTATCTTGTAAAATATTAAAATTTTTAAAGATATAAGCTCATCCCAACATTACATTTATCAAGAGCTTTCATTTGAGTACCCACATCAATTTTTCATATATTTATATATATTATATATATATGTATATATAATATAATATATAAAAATGCATGTGGGTACTCAAATGAAAGCTCTCGATGAGTGTAACATCAGGATAAGCTTATGTTTTTAAAAATGTCAATAGTTAAGAAAGTACTGAGCAATTTAATCTGATAGTTAATAAAAAAATTGATAATTAATTAATTGTATATCTTTCCTTAATCTGACAATTTTTTAAACTTTTTATTACAAATTAATTAAAAAAAAAAGTATTTTTAAAAAATTTTGCGCTTGTAATTTTTTGATTAAATTTTTTTTTTATTTATTCAAAAAATTTTAATATTTTAAAATTTAAACACTTGTTTGTATACTTTTTCAGAAAGTTCATTCAAAAATAAAAATTTTGAGAAAAAGCTTTTCGATAATTTAATTTTTGCAAAAATTAAGATTTGAAAAATGTCATTTTATTTTTAATTTATTTTTTTTTATTTAAAAAAACAATTTTTACCAAATCGAAAAGAGTTGTGTTGATTTTTAAATTAAAATATTAATGAAAATTAATTAAATTAAAATATTACTTAAAAAATCAAAATTTTTAAACTAAATAATTGTTTTAATAAAAAAAAATTTTTTTCAACAGCTTACTTTAGAGCACTAATCCCATAAAACCTAAAATTTTTTTTTTTAATTTTTTAATAATTTTTTTAGAAGATTAACAACTCTACATTCAGCCCGCGCATACATTAACCATTTAATAATAATGTTACAAATTGGCCCAGCTGTTCCTCGCTAATATTAATAAATTTATCAATATCAATTGTTAATCATTAATAATAATTGAGCTATATGTCTCCGCTTAGCTTCAATAAGCTCTAAGATATCGCAATTTACACTATCAACCTTCTTGCCGTAATATTACATTAATTTATAAATTTAATATCAGTCAACTTTATTATCAAGCAAAGTACAATTATCAATAATTATCCAATAAATTATCAATGTACTTTGTAGATTAATTAAATGTAGATTTTACATTTTAACGTAATGCACTTTTGGTCAAGGCAGCTCGAGACGATGTACGAGGCTCTTTTTTTTTTTTTTTCAATCGATTAATTAATAAAATAACTACGCAAATAATCGCTAATAAAAATACATTATCTAAGAAATTTTATCTTATATTATTTCTAAGCGCTACCCTGAGAATAATTTCATTTAAGGAAAATCTACAGGCTCTTAATTTATTATTATTTAATTTATTAATTATTTTTTATTTTTTTATGAGCCACTTTTTTGTACATCCAAATTTTTATTTTATATAATAGCTTAATATTAAGCGACGACCGTACGGTTATTACAAATAATAGTTCTATAAAAACTAGCAAAATTTTTTAATTATTATTTTTTTTAATAATAATAATTATTATTTATAAATATAACGAATCAACGGTACGCTGTCCCGGGCCACCCTGTTTAATTGTGACAAAGAATGACGAGTGCATTTTATTTACCTCAATCTAATATTAATTATTTTAATTATTTAAATAACAACGCATGTGTTATAAGGTCGTAAGTATCAAAAATACGATTTTGATATCAAAAGATCCCACCATAATTTTTTTTTTTTTTTTACATACAAAAAAATTAAATTTTTTAAATAAAATTTAAAAAATTCTTTTTAAATAAAATTTCATCAAATTTAAAATATAATAAAAAATTCAACTAATACAATTTTACTCTATCCTAATTGTGGCTCGCTTATTATCTATTATCTAAGCATATTATTAATGAACCTTTTGTTAAACATCACAATCGTAATTTCGGAGTTTACAATCACATGTAAATTCGAAAGTTTATTTATAACTACTTCTAACACTTTCGTTGAATATTGCTTCGCTACTTTACCACTTGTGCGTCACTTACGTATTATCTCACTGCCTTT
>JZSA01003138.1:0-16143 GCA_000956155.1 Cotesia vestalis
TATTAGTTTTTTTTTTTTTTTTTTTTTTCTTCACTTTAGTCGTAATTTATTATTTATGTTAGTAAGTTATTCGTCGTTAATTATTATTAATATTAATATTATTATTAGTATCAATTCAGCGTTATTAATTTACGTATTCTCACTCGTTTGTGCGATTAATAACGATTGATCGGGCGCTCAAGCGGGAAGAGTAAATAAATATATATTTTAAGAAATAGATTTTGATAAAGGATTTTTTCCTTTTTCAATATTTCTTTAATTATATTTTACAATTACTAAAATTAATTTTCGTTGTAAACAAACCAAACTATTGTATAGTAAATCTAGTTAAGCCATATACAGAATACAATAATAGTCATTAATAATTATAATAATTAATTAATTTATAATAATAACTTAAATTATAAATAAAAATTTTTTAAATAAAATTTTGTCGCAAATTTGACAATTTTTTTTTTTTTACAAAACGTAACAGTAACAAGGAGGGTTAATTTTGACTGCACCCTCACAATCTTATCTAAAAAAATTATATATATTTTTTTTTTTTAATTAATTAATTAATTAATAACAATAAAATAACAAGCTTAATTTTTAATAAAACATTTAAAATATATTGACGTATTTATGTATTTTTTTGATCGCCTACCAAAGCACTTTAATTGGACTGCATTACTTTTTATTAAGATTTTTTAAGAATTTGCGAAGAATTTTTTTTTTTATAAATGTGTTAAGAATTAAAAAATTTTGAATTTCATTTGATTTATTGGGAAATTTGACGTTTATAGTAATACCTTGTGCGTAAGGTTACTTTTTTTTTAGTACAAAAATAACTAGATTGTTTTATAACAATTGTATGTTATAAAAATTCAATAATTAACTTCAAATTTCATTTAAAATTTTTTAATTCACTCGCAATATCTTAAAATGAATTATTATAATCACAAATTATTAATTTTTATCACTAAAATATTTTACAAGAGCCAATAAGCGTAATCAGGAGCTTTAAGCTCGTTAAAAATTATTAAATACACAGAAAAAATTTTTTAATTAAATAATCCGTGTAAAAAAAAATCGTCTTAAAAATTTTGTTTTTTTAAGATGATTTTAATCGTGATACAAACCAAGATTGTTTTATAATTTTTTTTAAGATCCAAAAAAAAAATTTCGAGAGTAGATTTTTTGAAATTTGGTATAAAAATTAATTTTTAGACGATTTGGCGAATTTTTAAGTACAAAATTTTTAAGTAAGCTCTTTTTAAATTGATGATAAGCTTAAAATATGCTTAAATAAATTTTTAAAGACTATTTTAAAATGGAGCGTCTTAAAAAAAGTCTTAAAATTGTCGAATAATAATTTTTCACCAATTTCAAATTAAAAAATGTCTAAAAATTAATTTTTTATAATAAATTTTAAAATTTGCTCTCGGAATTTTTTTTTGCGTCTTAAAAAAATCTTAATTTGCGTCAAGATTAAGATTTTGAACAAAATTAATTTTTAAGACAATTTTTTTCACGAAATAATTTATTTGAATTTTTTAGTTTAAAAATTTTTCAAATCAAGAAAATAAAAATATTTTCTTGAATAAAATTAATTTTTTTTTCTGTGTAATTTAACAATTTTTCAGCTCTAGATCTTAAGCAAGTAATGTTCCTCTGCGATCACTATTTATATTAAATATAATTATACTCTATAAATAAATTAATTAATAATAATTAATATAATAATTATCGTTAATTAATATATATTTAAATGTAGAGAATTTTAATTAAATCCACTCGGCTCTCACACACTTGCGCGCAAAGTCTCACACTTATATCTGATAACTATAAATATTACTTTGTTTCTTTTATTAATTAATTAATTTTTAATATTTTTGTTTCTAACTAGCAGCCTCGAGTGACTAGTACGCACTAGTCAATTACTAGTGTTAAGCACTAGTCTGAGCAATAGGCAATAAACCGTATTAAACAATTACAATAGTTTATCCTTTTTAGTTTATTAATAATTAATATATTTATATAAATATTAATCGTTTGTTTATCAATATCAATATATTTATATTTATATATATTTATTCATTCATATTTTAAATAATCCACGTGATAATTAACATACCACGTGTCTCTAGTTTTTTTAATTATTATTTGTTCACACTATCGTTGTCCAAGTATTAGTCTAGACGCTGTATTACCTTTTCGTAAATTTTTAAAGTCAATGTACAAAATGAAATTATTTTTATAAAAATTTTTTTATGAAAAAATGAAATTTTTTCAGCGGGTCAAAAAAAAAAAAATTTCATTTTATACACCGACGTCAAAAATTCACGAAAAAATAATACAGCGTCTAAGCTATATATTTAAATACCCACGAAAAAAAAAAAAAATATTTATGTTAGTCTCTTGCTAGTAAATAACACTGTAATTTATTTTTTTTATAAATTTCGCTTCAAGAGTTCAAAATTTGAGCGTAAAAAATTTAATAACAATTATTGATACAAGTACAAAAAAATTCCTCAACAATTTTTATAAAAGTTAAGGACTATTTATTTTTTTTTTTTATCATTATAAAATTATTAATTATTTTTTTTTGTGATTTTAACAACAAACTTTTGAATAATTGAAGCAATTTTTACAAAAAAAAAATTCGCTACATATATTTAAAATTAAAGACCCGGTAAGCTTTCGCCGGGTCGCTAATTTTGAACATATTTTTGATAATTATTTTTTGACCTTTTTTTTTTTTATTACAAACTACACAATCAGTATTTTAGACTAACAACTATCAGCTTTCCGTCCCCCATTTTTATTTTTATTTTTTTTTTTTATTAAAGTTAAATGTTATTATTATTATTATTATTATTATTATTTTTGAGGCCATCTAATGTATAACAAACGCTTAATTATTTAAAGGCAATAATTGATCTCAACTACTCTCGTCTTAATAAATTTTTTTTGACTTTTTTTTAATTAAATTTTATATTTTTGTAAGTGCGTGTATGCTCGGATATTACGTCCAACACGCCCGGGAAGCACATGGCGCGGATAACTTTTTATTTGGAAGACCTACGACTAGTGGCAGAGGGTACCTTATTAATTATTAATATCAAAGGATTTACAAATTACAAAACAAATTAGATCAATAATCTTACTTTAACGTTTTTTTTTTTTTTTCGTTTTTAATCAACATAGCCACTTAATCAATTTTTTACCAACTGATTAAGTGAGTTGTTGATATTATTATTATTAAATATCAATATCAATTAATCAATTAATTAATAATAGTAATAATATTGGGGTTATTTTATGAAAAATTTAGGAGACGAAAATATACAGGGAAAAAGTTGAGCATTGGAGTGCCAGTTGGCATTTATCGCTTAATTTAAGAGACTCGCATAAAAAATTTTACGAGTGATGAACTTAGTAATGTCGGCTCTTCATACGCGCAACGATTTTCTAAAGGTCACGGAGGTGATTTAGCTCTTTCTTTGTCTTGAATTTGTTGTTGTTGTTGTTGTTGTTGTTGTTGTTGTTGTTGTTGTTGTTGTTGTTGTTGTTGTTGTTGTTGTTGTTGTTGTTGTTGTTGTTGTTGTTGTTGTTGTTGTTGTTGTTGTTGTTGTTGTTGTTGTTGTTGTTGTTGTTGTTGTTGTTGTTGTTGTTGTTGTTGTTGTTGTTGTTGTTGTTGTTGTTGTTGTTGTTGTTGTTGTTGTTGTTGTTGTTGTTGTTGTTGTTGACGATTTTATTTATCGTTATTATTATTGTTATTTTTATAGCTGTTGTAGTCATGATATACAGCAAAGAATGCAAACCGAGTCAGAGAAGAAAGAAGAATTTAAACAATGTCATCAAAGTTACATAATTACATCTATAAATGGGCTAACTATAAAATGTTATTCTTTTTTTTTTTTTAATAAAAAAACTTTCATTCTGTAATTTCAGTGGGTAAATATTAAATAATAAATATAAATATAGGTCGATCGCGGTTATTTGTATCTTGTAACATTGCAATAAATTTTGCAAGTTTAACTGAAGACGATAGAAGATGAGAGATAAAAGTAATATTTCTTTTCGGTTAATTCACGATGAGGATTAACTATTTCATTAGACACTGATTATGGCGACGAGGATTATTCTATACTTCCAAGTGTTCAACTGTCGAGTTCGATATCGCTTGCGTAACATTATAATAAAGGGGTTCATTTAATTTAATTGCGAGATACAAATACAATGATTTTTAAACCATAAATTTATTATCTTTAAGCATTGTTTTATGTCTTAAACTCCCATCTTGTAATAGGACACTTTAAAGTTTCTTAAAAGCTTTCTCAATCTCGGACAATTACAATGGTTTAACAGATAGAAAATTACCACAAAGGAAAGAAAGTTCGAGAGATGTTAAAACTCGAATATTATTACTAATGTTGAAATTTTTTATAATTTTCCTTGTTTGTGTATTTTTTATTTCTATTTGTATTCGACCATAATTATAGTTATAAATTGAGATAAAAAAAAAAAACATTTAAGTGTCTAGTAATTTTTCAATGGTCAGAAAACGCTTCGGCTTTCTTTCATTTATTTTCTTCTCAATGTCCTTTTATCAATCATTTCTTCTTTACAAATAATTAATGACTTGATTTAAAAACTGTCATCGAATATTTCTTCACCTTCAAATGGATTTTTAAATAACACTTCTTCGCTATTCATCTTCTGGTTCTTCTCTAAAAAACATCCGTAAAATATTAATGAGAATGGAACAAATAATTAAGAAAAAGTAAATGAAGGGAAAATTGATATTTTCTAAAAGTAAATTAAAAAATTGAGTGGTCAGATTTCTGTAGTAACTTTCAAGTAAATAATTGCAATAATAATTGCATCTTGTTTATTCAGATGATTTTTGCATCACGAGCTTATAGGTAGCAATGGCGCGACCCCGAATGATAGTTCAAGGATTTATATTGCCGAGGATAATGATCTTATATTTATAGTACTTAGGATATGTTAAATCTGCGGTATAATACTTTTTATTGTAGATGGGTATACACATATCATATTATATATTTATGTAGAGGAATAGCAATGATAAGCACGAGTCTATCCGCGGTTTATAATATAACGAGTGAAGAAGAGACAGCAGTATCAAGTGAGAGGTAGGAAAGTAGTGGGGAAAAGGTAAGAGGCAACTTACCTATACTCATCCCTTCTTCCCATCTTGGGTGCGACGTGATTCTTATACTACGACTCTGGATTCGCTGTTGTTGTTGTTGTTGTTGTTGTTGCTGTTGTTGGTGGTGCTGAGCTTGTTGTTGTTGTTGTTGTTGCTGATGATGGTGGTGGGTCGACGGATCTTGGTTCACGCCGAGGTCATTGCTCATCAGACCCCCGGGCCCGCTTTTGTCCACGACGTTGCTCGTGTGGACGGGGTGAAAGTATCGTTCTGCAAATAGCAAACTGATTTTTAATTTTATTGTGTGGTCTATTGATAATATTAATCATTTATTAATACATTATTTAATTAATTTAAAAATTTTTTTAAATTTTTATTTGTCATTTTTATCAGAATTCAAATTTATTACATCCATACCAAATTTTATTATTGATAAAACATTTTTATTAAAGATGTAATAATTTTTATTTTAAAAACTTTATAAACTTTATAATAACTGACAATTTTAAAGAAATTATCAATTATTATTTAATTTTGGATGATTATTTAGAAATAAATTCTAGAGTAAAAATTGAGATTAAATTTTGATGAAATTTTAACTCTAAAATAAATTTTTATACAGCTGAAATAAGCTTTAAATGTAAAATTACTACACAGAAAAAAACAAATTTCTTGTGACAAGAAAATTTTAAGGAAGACAAAAGTTATTTTGGAGAAAGAAAAAAATTTTCTTGACTCAAAAATATTTTTTTAGCTCAATAAAATATGATTTCATTCAAGAAATTTTAAATCTTTCTTGATATTTTTTTGAGCCAAAAAAATTTACACTCCAGCCAAGAATTTTTTTTCAGTGTAACAAATACTTTAAAAAATTATACTTTTATAAAAATTTGACTTATTTTAACAAAATTTTAATAAAAGTTGATAAATTTTAATATAAAAAGTTAAAAAAAAAAATAAAGTAACATTATTACTAGGTTTAATTAAATAAAATTGATTAGTTTCGTTTTTAAAATCTGTAAATACGTATTTTGTAATTTTTAAACTAAAAACTGTTTTTTTTTTTTTTATTTTTATTTAATAAAAAAAATTCGCAGTTTTTTTTTTTTTTTTTTTTTTTTTTTTTTTTTAAGTAAAAGCCGGATTTAATAAATTAAAAATCATCCAATATTTATAAGACAATCTTTAAATTTGAATTCTTCCAGTAATAAATTCTCATAAATATTTAATTGATTTATCAGAAAAATAATGATTGTAATAAATAATAGTAAAATATTCACCCTCGTCCATACTAGAAGGTGGTTCACCGGGCGTGCCAGCAATAATCGGGGCGATCATATTGTAATCGTCCTCGAGGTTGATAAACGGCGCGGTGTTCCAGCGCGGTGGTACATTCGCAACCGATCTCTGGGTAGCGACTGGCCTCGTGACAGACACCGGTGATGAAAACAGGGAGAGATTCGTCGGTGAAATCACTCCGGACATCGAACTGATAGTAGGGTACGTAAATATTTGCTGTATAATAATTAATTGATAAATAACTTACTTAAAATTTATCTAATTAACACACCGAAAACAAAACTAATCTATAATTTTAAATAATTTATTATTAATCATAGATTTTTATTAAAATTAGAGCCAATATTTTAAATCAATGTTTTAAATTT
This sequence comes from Cotesia vestalis, assembly GCA_000956155.1. Lineage (NCBI taxonomy): Eukaryota > Metazoa > Arthropoda > Insecta > Hymenoptera > Braconidae > Cotesia > Cotesia vestalis. Next base: position 6,829 of record JZSA01003138.1, read on the forward strand.
TGGACATTGAAGCGAAAATTATAATTAATAAATAAAAAAAATTATTAACGTACTTGTCCAGGCTGGGAGTGAAAATGAGCAAAGGTGTACTCTCGACTGGTGTGAGGCGCGGTGACCAGGATCCTCGTGGGGCTTTTCCTTCCACTGTCCACCGCAGTCTGACAATTGGAACCAACAAGGCCGACAGCAGCAGCTGCTGCAGCCATTTGCTGGTCCTGCTGGCTCTGGGCCGCACCATTCAAGTCTGAGGGGTCAGCTGGCGACGAGGATGATGTAGGAGGCGATCCTGAGCCCCCAGAAGCTGAGAGCTCTCCTGTGGAGCGTATTATCGCGACTGGCCTGGCCATCGGAGCCGGAGGCGGTGGCGGCAACATCGAACTTGGATAATACTGTGAGAACTTTTGCATGCCAGCGCGTTGACCAGTCAATTGGGCCTGGAAAATTCACATACAACTGATCATCGTAGTCAATTTTTTTATTTTTAAATGCTCCAATCACTTTTTTTTTTTTAAATAATTAATTTTTTTTTTTTTTAATTAATTTAATGCGAAGAAAAATTTAATTGATTTTTTATTTATAATTTTTTTATTTATTTAAGGTCGCCTTGTAACTTTTATTCTTTTATTAAAAAGATTATTTTAGATTAATGACTTTTTTTTTTTTTTTTAATTAAAATTTATTTATATTGGAAAAAATTAATAATATTGTTTATAAAATTATTTATATTATTAAGAGAATAAGAATAAATTTACGTCCATGAAATGAGTTTATGTCTTAAAAAATGTCAATAATTAAGAAATTACATTGTATCCGGTCAACTATTGACATTTTTAAAAATATGAGCTCATCCCGATGTTACACTCATCAAGACCTTTCATTTGAGTACCCACATCAATTTTTCATATATTTATATATTTTATATATATGTATATATGAAAAATATATGAAAGTGCATGTGGGTACTCAAATGAAAGCTCTTGATGAGTGTAACATCGGGATGAGCTTATATTTTTAAAAACATCAATATTTAAGATAGTAAATTGAAATTTAACAAAATTCACTAATTTTTTTTTTATAAATTAATTAATTTAGTATTTTAATACCAAAAAAATTTGAGTAAAAAATTTATAATTAAAACATTAAAAATAAAAAAGATTTTTAATTAAAATTTATGATAAATTTCAGTAAAAAAAAATAAATAATTTTTAATTTTGTAAATAAAAAACTTATTGATTAATTAATTCCAATTCAAATTTAAAAAAAGAAAAAGTCTGATAATTATCAATAAAACACTAAAAGTGATTGGAGCATATAAAAAATGTATAATCGAAGAGAGTTGAATCCGGAAGCTACCTGGGGTAGTTGCTGAGTGTTCTCAGCCTCTTGGCAAACGAACGTGACAAAGTCCGAGAGTGTGTCGTGACCATTTTCAGGATACTTGACGACTCCGCTTGAGACGGGATGCTCCGGTTGATAATAGGCAAGGCCGGACATCCCTCCGGCCTGGCCTGAGCCCCCGGCGAGCCCTTCGTGCGGGGAGTGAAGCCCTGAAACACAGTCCAATTCCATTAGTCACATCCAATCCAATCAAGTCAAATAAACCAATAATTATCAATCAATAATTCATATCATACAACTAAACACATCTTAATTTAAATCTTAATTTGTCCAAACAGCAACCAGCTTTTACCATCCACCCGCTATTTTTTCCCAATTATTTTATTCATTTTTTACTGGGGTGGTGCGGCCTCAGTAAATTGGGAATTTAATTGGCGAAGAATAAAATTTATTAAAGATTTAATTATCTATTTTATGTAAATTGATTATTAAAAAAATATAAATTCACTAATAGGAGGGTAATTTTTTTTTTTTAATAAGGCACTTGGTTGAAGCGCGACGCTGGCTGACTGTCAGTACATGTATATATCTGTCCGGAATTGCACATGTACGTCATTATTTTATACGACGGACTTGGATCCAAGTATGTAAGAAAAATAAAAATAAAAATAAAAATAAAAATGGGATTTTTTAATGCGGATTTGGAGATTTAATAACGAAAAAAGGGCATACAGGATGTAATACAGAGTGCATTGTTTAGTTGAGCGAGGAAGAAGGAGAACGAAAAAAAAAAAAAGAAGAGTTAGCTTAGGGGTGGGTGAGTACAGTAGAGTGGATGGAAAGAAGGAGGTTGTTTCGGTGATTTGTGGAGGGATAAAATGAATTGGTCGGTGTCATCGTATACTTGTACGTACCGTTGCATACGGTAGATATATTCATGTATCATATAGGTATGTATATTGTATATATAGAGAGATATATACATATGCAATGTAAGGAAAAAGACCAGACTGTGGATACAAGTTAAGAGAATAAATCCTGGTTGTTCAATTGGATTTACACTTGTCCCTCGTCTTTCTTTACATAGATATCACGGTACTAATGCCATGGCTAGTTTTTATGGTTTTCAATTTTTTTTTTTTTTTTTTTTTTTTAGATTTTATTAGAGAAATTTTTTTTTTTTTGAGACTGTTATTTATTTATTTAATTCGATGGCTTTGTTAAATAAATTTTATTTAATTAGAAAAACTTAAAGTACAATTGTTAAAAAAAAAAAATTAATCTGTATTATTGATATTTTTAAGGATATAAGCTCATCCCGATGTTACACTCATCGAGACCTTTCATTTGAGTACCCACATCAATTTTTCATATATTTTATATATTATATATATGTATATATTAAAAATATATAAAAAATGCATGTGGGTACTCAAATGAAAGCTCTTGATGAGTGTAACATCAGGATGAGCTTATGTCTTTAAAAATGTTAATATTTAAGAAATTACAGTGCAATTTAACAAAATTCATTATTTAATAAAATAAAATTTTCTTTAAAATTATTATTAAATTAATAATAATGATAAATTATAAATGAATTGTTTTTATAAAGTTGAAATATGTCAAAATATCTTATTTATTATCACTGTATTGATTGTCTAAAAAATAATCAGACTTATAAAAATTTTTCTTTTCAAGTTATAATAAATATATAGTTCACTTCAACCCAGTTTTAGTTTTGAAGAAAAATGCACGGAAGTAAACAGAAATTTATTAAAATCAGTCATCTTAGAATTTAAATTAATTACACCGCAATGCGTCATTCCCTGAATACGCAAGATATTTCTCAAATAACTCGAATAAAATATTACTCTGCAATATCTTCTTGGTAAATAACAGTCTCTATTACTTTCATAAAAAAAAAAAAAAACCAAACTTTTTTAATTTTTTAAAAACTCTAAAAATTATTTAATTTAAACTTACAATCTTAGTAATTATTATTTTAAAAATAACATATTTTCTGCAATAATTAATTTCTGAATCAATTAAAAATCATTATAGATACTTTTTATTAAAATTATCCAAAAAATATTAAAAAAAAAAAAAAAATCAACAAGAGAAAAAATTTTAAACCATAAAAATAACATTGAGTAGTAATTTTTTTTTTTTTTTAATTTAAGTAAATTTTATTCGACCAAAAAAAAATTTTTTTTTCAATCAAAAAAATTTTTTTTTAATTATTTTTTAGACTTAGAATTTTTTTTTACTTAATTCTCTTTATAAAATTATAATTTTTATTAATATACTGTGTGTAAAAAATTTTTCAGGTAATAAATTTGAGTTTAAATTTAAAATTTAAATCAGGCGCAAATTTTTACGAAGCGAATATTAAAATTTTGTCCAAAAAAAAATGGCATTAGTAACGTAATATGCAACAAACACATAAAACAGCAATTGAAACTTAAATTAAAAACATTAATAACCATAATTATAATAAAAACAGCAAGAATATAAAAATATAATAAACAACAATTAATATTAACACAAACATGAATAATAACGACATCCACATCACAATTTTCATAATACACACACATGTAACAGGTGTATATATTTTTATATACATGTAATAGGCTTTCCATAAATATATACAATATATAATATATGATATAATATACGGGAGCAAGTATGGAGACAGTGAACAACAGCAAGATCGAAAAAAAACGCAATGTAACTTATATGTATGTATTTTGTGCATGTTAGAGTGTGCAATATACATAATGGGTGTGGGCAGAGCTAGTGGACGGGTTTTCGGATAATAGATGGCCAGGATAGGAGCACAGTAGATAGTAGATAGTAGATAGTAGATATACTAAACTAAAGTTCAATAGATAAAGACAAAGAGTGAAAGATTTTAGTGATATTAGTATAGTGTTCATACGAAATAATTTTTGAATAGGTTTATACATATATATGACTCGATCGGGGTCAATAAATTCCATCCAGCATACGACATACCCAGAGCTTTGTCCGTGTACAGTGAGTGAGACAGAATACGTAATAGTCTAATATCTTGCTAAGGAATAGCTGATGATACTGGTGACAGTGCATATGACAGCTTTAACTTGGATTCATGAGCATGCTTTTATTATTATTATTTTTTTTATTTGTATGGTCAGCCAAGAGATCTTGGAGCTTATTTTGTATTCAAATTTTTGGGTTTGTATTTATTATTTGTGAATTTAAATTTATTTATTCGCTTCTTTTTTTTTTGGAAATTTTTAATTTTTGAATTAAAAATTAAAAAGTATTCAGAGAAAATTTTGATAATATTTATGGAGTTTTATTAATTGTTAATTAATTTATTTATTAAAAAATTAGCAGACAATTTAATTTTTTTATAATAATAATAATAATAATAATAATAATAATAATAATAATAATAATAATAATAATAATAATAATAATAATAGCGACGAAAAAATAATTTAATCGTGCATACATATTTTGCAGGTTGCTAATTTAATTTAGCGTAATTATGATTTTATTAATTTATTCGTAATGTCCGGTTGTAATAATGAATATGTATATAAATGAATAAATAAATAATTTTATAAAAGTAAAAATTAATTTTTGTACACAACACTTAGTACAGAAATATTTTTAATAATAAAAATAATCATTTAAATTGCATGTTTCTGATATTAAACATTGATAAAAAAGTTTTTTAATTAAATTTACTAATTGTCTAGAAAATTATCTGTGAATTAATGATTATTAAAGTGCAAGTTCAAGTACAGATGTTAAACAGAGGAAAATAATAAGAATAAGAACAAGAAATTTATATTAAAGAGAATAAGAGAGCAAGTTTCTTGAGAATGATATCTAGCGGAACATTATCATAAGATGAAACAAGTTTCAACCACTTTTGGTGGCATGTATGTGTGTGCAGATGTGGTGGCACGAGCACAGGATGGCCCAGAGTATGGGGTATGGATATGTAACATGTAGATAAGTGTAAGAGGGTGAAAAAGTGAGATACGTATAACATTATACAAGCAATACGGTAAACTTTGCGGGGCAATTTCATGGATGAACAGGTGTAAAAAGGAACTGAGACATTTTGAATAAAAGTTTATGGTAAATAAAGTGAGATAAAACAACTTTAACAAGATAATAACACTCTATAGATATTTTCAAAGTATTTTAAGAGACATTTGTCAATGGTGGACCCGTTACATATTTTATGGCTCATATTGTTTTATTTTTATCATTTTTCCGGGTTTGATTTGTGCTCGTATTTTTTTTAACTAAAAAATCTTCAACATAATAATATATTTAAAAATACTTTAATAAATTTTTTAAATAAAAAATTATTAAAAAAATAAATATATTATTTTCAGAAGCGCGTAAACTTTTTTTTTTTAATTTAATTGATTGAAGTCAAGGCAAAATTATTTTTAATGTTAGTCTAATTTCCATTAAATATAAATTAACACTTTTTTATTATTACAGCATTAGCTTTTAAATAAAATTAAAAGTAATACAGAGGTCAATAAAGAGGTAGAATATTTTTTTATGTCATTATGATAAAAATCTTAATTATGCAAATTATTTTTAATGGAATTAATTCTCAAGTCGTGTTCATTGGCTATAATATTATCTCTAATTATTAAAATGGAATATTTTCTTTTAATCGAAAAGAATTAAAATAGAAAGTTAAGTTAAATTTTATATCAATTTTTTAAATAATTAATTTTTTTTTCTATTAAAAAATTTTTAATCGACTTTCAATAATTTATAAATCTCATCGTTATCATTTTAAAAAAATCCCAACACTGAAAATATTTATCGGTAACATTTTATCTGAATTATAGCTTCTTTATCTAGCGTTAAAAAAAAAATCAATAACTTCACTGCTGTAATGTGGAAGAAAATAAAAAAAACTGCAATACGCTTTCTGAACAAACAAACTTCATAAAAAACTACCAACACAAATTTTATTTAGAGTTCATTATTTTCTTTTAAAGATAAATTTCCCTTGATCTTTTTAAAGAAGTCAAATTTTACAAAACTAAAAAAAAAATTTTTTTTATTAAATTGTAATATGAAGTGAATGATAAAATAAAATAAAATATAATAATAATTATAATGACACTTGTTTGTGAAAAATAAATCCGTGTTGGAGCTGCGAACAGTGTAATAAAACGTGTGTAGTGAAAATAAAACGAAAAGTAGAGAAAAAAGTGTAGGCATCAAATAAATAATAATGAGAAGCAACCTGACGTGACATCAATGTTAAAGTTGCTTGAATAATTATTATTTTTAAAAGTTTTGTATTTATATATACTAGAGGGTACATATATACTTTATACTACTTTATATTACATGTTCATTTTCATACTTGTGTGCATAGTTTACACCCAGAAAATAAAATGCTTGTGATCGAGAATTTCAAAGCCACACACAATTATCATATCATTAGAAATAATAATAATTATAATAATTATTTTCTAGTGCATTCTTTTCGGTAAAAACTTTTTTATATCCCGCAGTAATCAAAAGTTTAAATAAATAATAAAAAAAAAAAAAATAATAATAATAATAATAATAATAATAATGAAAATTTTCAAACCTATTATTATTATTATTATTATTATTATTATTATTATTATTATTATTATTATTATTATTATTATTAGATTAAAATTTGTCCAATTTTAGTCATAATAATAATAATAATAATAATAATAATAATAATAATAATAATAATAATAATAATAATAATAATGAAATGAAATATGATAGATACATTATAAATATGCAAAAACACGTACGTACAATAAATGTCAAGTTAACAAGACGCACGTTTAAACATCCCCGTAAGAAAGTAAACTTGTATTGATATATATTTATTGTGTAATATATAATACACAGGAGGGGTACCAAGAAGAACTATTACTGTATACTGTGCAATGGTTTATGAGCGACAAAACGGTTAATCAGTGCAAAATCAGAGGTCTTACTGGGACAAATTGGAACTGTTCCAGCAATTTGAAAAAATTAAAAAAAAAAAAAAAAAAAAAAAAAAAAAAAAAAAAAAAAAAAAAGAGATTTTTCTATGTTACACGGCTTTTATTTATTATGGCAAAAGTGATAATTTAATGTTGGTAAATTGATTAAGTTGTTGTCATATTATGATTAAATTACAATGAGTTCTTTTGTAATCAAGTGAATTATGGTTCAGTTTTTTTTTTTATTCTTTTAAGTAATTTATTATCAGAATACTAAGAGACTAAATTAATTTTTTTTTTTAAGTTCTTAATTATTATTGTTGCAATTTAAATAATGCAAAATTAATATTAAATTTTTTTCGAAGAAAAAGATTTTCAATAATTAAAAAAAAAAAAATTTAATCTTCACTTTTAAAATTTAATGAGTTGCAAAAAAATTACTTACATCTTGGTACCTCCTCATAAAATATATAAAATACAAAATAATAATAAAAATAAGAAGAAAAAAAAAATAATAACATAGAGAAGTTGATAACATATTAAATATATTATCAGATATTTAATAATATAATATATAATACAGCCGTGCTAACATTCGTCTACGATAAATACGTGTACATGTCGCAAAAGGTATATATTTACATAATACGTATATGTAGAACAACGAAATTTGTGACAATGTACCTTTTAGTCGAGTAAGCGAGCTCTCTTTGAAATGCTCGGGCTCAGACTGAAACAGAGATCACGCGTAATCCGCGATTAGTGATTCCCAGATTTTATTCACTGTTGCTTTTTATTTTTCACGATAAACTTTAAACTTTCTGGCTACTAACTGTAACTGTCTCCTGTTTAGCCGTGCTAGCTCAAGTATTACCACATGCAGTCAGAACGGCATAATGCAATAATATAATACCTAAGTAGCGAGATCTCGAGCAGGAGTTAAACCAACGATCAACCCCTAAGACCGCCGTCTTATACTTTAAATCCACTTTTAATCCTTTGATGCATATACCTCCTTTTTCGGCGCACAACTTTTTAAAACTTATACTTAACTCTGATGCTGTTTAAACTTTAACTTATTCAATTTCATTTTCTCCGTTTGCTGCCTCCTTACCCGTCTTGCTATTCAACTAATTAATTAATTAATTAATTAATTAGTTAATTAATCGACTAATTAATTAACTAGAGACAATACAAGAAAAGTAAAAGTGGAAAATTTTTATTTATAATTACGATTTATTGCAATTTTAAATAGCAAGTCTCTCTTATATTTTTTCCATAAACGATGCCTAGGTGAGCTCAGAGTGGGTTTATCGCACACTGGATAATTTTTTTTTATCTTAATTGTGTAAATCAATTGGGAGAGAGACGGAAGAGAAACATCAAGGGTGTGTATTATTTTTTGTCATTAATCAAACAAAAAAAAAAAATAATAATAATTAAATAAAGTATCTAGTGTTTAGTTTCAATACCGAATATTTTACTTATTATTATTATTTTTGCATTGAAAATACATTGTCACTGATTTGTTGCCGTTGCGCGGTTCAATGTACCTTTTGGATGTCAGTTTATAAATTTCGCTTGATTAGTATTTTATTTATAATTAATAATTAAAATTATTAATACCTGTTTGAGAGTGAGGTGAATCAATTCCACGGTGGCCATCTTCGGGCCTGAGGACCGGTGAAAAACTTGGGGCACTTGATACTGATACCGTTGGTGCTTTGTCAGTCTTGTCGTTCCTTATGAGCTGGTGTACTGGTGGTGGACCTTTAATTGTTTTAATTATTTATTTATTTATTTTTTTTTTTAATAAAAAATTGTCATTAGATGTAATTTTATTATTGTCATTATTATTATTATTAATTTTTTCAGTCTATTTTAATTATTTATTACAGTAATAATAATAATAATAATAATAATAATAATAATAATAATAATAATAATAATAATAATAATAATA
>JZSA01003139.1:0-11027 GCA_000956155.1 Cotesia vestalis
GTTTAAACAATGTTCCTATATAAGGAGAGATTAATTTTTGAAGCTAAAAAAAATAAAATAATTAATTAATAAAATTATTTAAAAAAAAAAAATATAAATAAAAAATATAAGCTTACTGAAGCTAGCCGCGGGCTGAGCGTGATCCGCGGCGGATGCCGCGGAAGGAGGGGTATAGCTGCTGCAGTAGTACGGCGGGTGCTCTATTTTGATCGCATTTATTTGAGGCTGCATGTCGCTGAGGTCATGCAGTATGGACGCTGAAACCAGACGTACACGCATTACGCTGCATTATTTTTCGTTCCACCTGAAGCTTAACTTTATTCTCAACAAATCATATTATCCACACACTCCCCTCGCACATTAAACATTACGAATCACACGTCACACATTACATCCACATTTACCACCCAATACATATTCATACCTTCATACATTCATGAATATTTATTCCTTTTACGTTATTTTTTATTATTAAACTTTTATAAAATAAAAATAATATACATTTTTTTAAATTACTTCACTAAAAAATAAATATCAAAAAAATGTAAAAATAAAAAAAAATCAACTCGGTAACGAAAAATATAATAAACAACGTAATAACATTGCACATTTAATATCACGAGTCTTTTAGATTTGGAAGCTAACATGAACAAAGTTACTTCGAGCATTGTTAGTTTCTATAAATATAAACGGGTTGCATACTAATCTGCAGTGCATACGTATACATATATATATATATATATATATATGTGTACATTTGTAATAATAATATATAGCTAGTATACACGTTCACGTACACGTACGCGTTGTTACCGAGCCTCGAGTCAAGTAGAAGCTTTCTTACTTGCATTCAGACGTTTAAAATAATTTAACATCAATTCTTACTCATACAATCAACAATGCATTATTTGCCCTATTTAATTACTCTACTTAAGGGGTAATACGCGCTTAGAAGACCCAAAAAAAAGGAATTTTTTATTAAAAAAAAATTCATTCATAAATCTTCCTAAAATTGAAAAAAATTCAAATTTTCTGTTTTGTACGGCAATAATTAATTAATTCTCAAAGATAAAGATAATTAATAATTGTAAAAGGTCGTGGATACTTTCAAAAGGTATTGAGACCTATCTAAAATAAATTACCTTTCGAAAGCATCCATTAACAGTTTAAAAAGATTGGAGTTTAAACAAGAAGAAATTTATCCGTAAATTTTCCATCACAAGTGACTTTATTGGCTAATTATGTAAAAATTATCTAATTTGTTTGGACACCGTCGTACCTTTTGAAAGCATCCAAAGCTCCTTCGAGCTGAAGACACCGGTCGCGAGGATAGTGTCGTTGCAGACGACACCGTTATACAGTTCATGGTAACCTCCACCTGAGAACAAATCCACAATTCTTATGTTTATTTTTCATTTTTTTATCTTACAATCTTTTAGATATCCAACTCCTCCTCTCTATATTTTTCCAAAATTTAGGCTTAGATTTAATCAGTCTTGGCTAGTTTCGCATTTTTTTATCGCGGGTTTAATTATTTGTGATTAATACCTTTTCGTCGCCTCTCCTCTTCTTTGTTAGCGTTGCAAATTCCATTAAGTACTTCTGGAAAATAAAATTTTTTTATTTTAACTTAAAAAGAGTGTTTTTTAATTGAATAATTTTTTTTTACGCTTAAAAAAAATTAATTTAGTTTAATACATAAATTTTGAATCAAAAAAATTATTTAAAAAAATTTTTCTGCTTGATTTAAAATAAATAAATTTTTAAAATTAACTTTTCTCGGTTAAAAAATTTTTTTTGATTAATTAACTTAATTTTTAAGTCAGTGAATTAAAATTTAATGAAATTACATTAAGTGATGTCAATAATTAAAAAATTACATTGTATCTTGTAAACTATTGACATTTTTAAAGATATAAGCTCATCTCGATATTAAACTCATCAAGACCTTTCATTTGAGTACCCACATAAATTTTTCATATATTTATATATATATTATATATATATATGTATATATGAAAAATATATCAAAATGCATGTGGGTACTCAAATGGAAGGTCTTGATGAGTATAACATCGAAATGAGTTTATATTTTAAAAAATGTAAATAATTAAGAAATGACCTTGTATCTTGTAAACTATTGACATTTTTAAAGATATAAGCTCATCTCGATATTAAACTCATCAAGACCTTTCATTTGAGTACCCACATAAATTTTTCATATATTTATATATATATTATATATATATATGTATATATGAAAAATATATCAAAATACATGTGGGTACTCAAATGAAAGCTCTTGATGAGTGTAACATCGGAATGAGCTTATATCTTTAAAAACGTCAATATTTAAGACAGTACAGTGCAATCTAATAAAGCAAAATTTTATTTATTTATATTTTACAATTCACGGAAGTCACATAATGACTGCAAGGTTGCTAGTTAATTCTTAATTATTAATATTAAGAAATAATTATAAAATTAATAATTAAAAATTTAATAAAAAAAATTATTATATAAAATTTTCAACATGTTAATGTACGAATAATAAATAGAATAATGAATATGTAAGAATATATTTTTACCAGGAAGAATACGAGCGAACCTTACGCAAATGGTTATTGCGCAACATATAACCGAAATACCGTCAAGACAAAGAAATAAAAATAAATTAAGTATGAGGTTTAATTGTGTGTTGGGCAAAAAATAAAATAAGAGCTAGTAAGTGAGAATAATGTATATATGTATATACATACGTGTATGTCTAAAAGTTAGTTAAGAGAGTGAGCAGTAAAATGTACTCTAGTCGAGGGTGCAGAAGCTTTTTGCGTGCTTAGCATCCCTGACAAGCTCCGTTGATGAAAGACTCTGTGTGTTTTATGTGTGGGGGCTAATAGTTGTGGAGGTTAAATAAAAAAGACGGTTTAAACAAAAACAGTTGACCTGAACCGATCTCGATACAATAAAGAGCAAGAGAGATGATGCGTGTGCCCGCTTAGTCAGCCCATAAACACCGATAGGACATATACGTGTATCTATTGGGTTTTCATCTTGATCCAAACTTTGTATCGGTTTTCCTCAGATGCTGAGGACGTAATTTTCAACGGCTATTAACTGGGACAAGCGCTTGGAGTTTTAGTCTCCGGGGATTTACGCTTTACATTTAACAGTTGCTGTTTATTAATATGTTTGATATATATTAGGGTTAATTGGTTGGGTAATTGTTGGGAAATTAGATTTTAGAAATTTATTAGTTTGTATTTGGATTGATTTTTATAGTTGAAATTTTTTTTGATTTTTGTTGGAATTTAAGTCAAAATTTGTTACAATTTAAAATTTTTGATTGTAATAAAATAATTAAATTTTGAAAAATATGATAAAAGGATTCATTAACTATTAATAATTTAAATTAATTTAATTTAATTTAATTCCAGCTATAGAGTTATAAAAAGTGTCAAAAGAAAATTGCTATTTCATAAAAAAATTAATTTAATATAAAAAATTTCTTAAACAAAATAAATTTTTTTTGAACCGTAAGATGGACGGCGGTGTTCTTAAAAAAATCCACCTTTACAAACATGGAATGTAAATGTTATCTATACATGCTTGTAAATTAAAAAAAATTATTTAAAAAAAATTAATTTAATAATACAATTAATTTAATATAAAAATTTTTTAAACAAAATAAAATTTTTTTAATTAAAAAAAAAATTGCTTTTTATTTTAAATAAATATTTGCTAACTTCATTAAGTATTAATAAATATTTGTTAACTATTAATAAATATTTATTAAATTCTATGATGTTAAAAAATCATTTATTAACAATTAATAGAGCTTATCAAACATAAACAAATCCTTTTATCAGTGTATAAAAATTATTAAAGTTTTTAAATTGGTTTAGAAAAATTTTTTTATTTTTAAGATTCATATTTTTTATAAATTAATTAAAGAAAAAAAAATTTTTAAGAAAAATATTAAATATAAAATGCGATTAAATAATTCTCAACATCAAAATTTATCAATAATAATTTTTTTAATTATAAATATCTCTTAAAGAGTGCCTTGAATATAAAAAAAGTCATGTCTAAATATATAAAAATTTTATTTTAAACTAAAATTTTTTTTTTAATATTTTTTGAATAATTTTCTAATTTTTCCGTGTAATCAAAATAAATATAGCCGATAGAACGTGTCCTAAAACTGGTACCGACATACCAAGCTTATTTTTAATTATCCACCACATGTAACTTTTAATATCGCTGTAAATATATATAGAAAAATGTTGAAAATAACCAAAGTATTGCCTATTAATTCCAAAGGGCTCGACTTTCTCCTCTCCAGCCATTAACAATAATAATAAAATCTAATATACTTTTTAATATATTTATAAACAGATATTTAAGGCACTCGAGATGATATTCATAGATAGATATATAATGACGATCGCAAATGTAAATCAACGTAAGCGAGGGACATGCTGACGAGAAAGAGCCTAGATATTTTTAGAAGAAAACGCTATATATATATATATATATATATATATATATATATATACTGACAAGCTCATGGATTCACAGATGAGCACACATGTGTACTCACACATGTCTAGACTACTTTGTATACATATTTCCGAGTTTTGAGAGACAAACTAAACTGTTTTGCGGGAATCTTGTTTTAAACATGGAGTCAATTTTAAATTTGTCCTTTGGTTCTATTTCCGAATAGTACAGTACACTATTTTATATATATATATTTTTGTTATTCATGTACCTCAGCTCGGGCATATGTACCAACTATTTTTTGTCTCATATATAGTTTTATTTGAGGTTTTTGTGAGGGACTTTTTCCAGGGTTTGTGATATGAGGATGAGGGATGAGTAGGAAGTATGAATACAAAGACCCACTGCAGCTAAACTGGAAGCCAACAACAATTTTTATTTCGGAAATGTTGAATAGAGTTTGTGAAACTCGTATCATCCTGATTCCCTGTTCCCTCCAATGAATAATACTCTATGTATATATTTTGTATTATGTATATAGAATAAAATGCAGAGGACGAATTTTAAGCACAAGTGGACACTGATAAAACGATTTGGTAATATTTAATAAAGATTGTTTAATTATTTTTTAATATTCGATGATTTTATTAATTTTAGATCAATATTTTTATAAATGATTTTTTTTTATGATTTAATAAATTTTTATTAATAGTTAATGAATCATTTGTTGAGTGTAACTGATAAATGAAATGTTAGAAAAATTTTTTAATAGTTAATAAATGATTTTTTAACGTTTGACAATTTAATAAATATTTATTAACAGTCAATAATTTATTTAGGGTAATTATTTATAATTTTGATTAATTTAGCTAACAAATATTAATTTGTAGTTAATAAATATTTATTAACAATTAATAAATTATTAATTAATTGCAAATTATTAACAGCTACTGAACATTTATTAAAAGCTAACAAATTAATCTATAATATTAAGAGAATGAGCAAAATTTTGTGGCCAGTGTATTTATGTGATAAAAATTGACATTTTTAAAGGTAGAAGCTCAGCCCGATGTTACACTCATCAAGAGCTTTCATTTGAGTACCCACATCAATTTTTCATATATTTATATATATTATATATATATGAAATATATAAAATATATGAAAAATTCATGTGGGTACTCAAATGAAAGCTCTTGATGAGTGTAACCTCGGGATGAGCTTATTCAATTAAAAATGTCAATAGTTAAGAAAGTACAGTGCAATTTAACAAAAGTAATTTTTTAATAAAGCAAAATTTTATTTATTTATATTTCACAAATCACGGCAGTAGTGACTCCAAGGCTGTCAATAGTTAAAAAATAATTTATTAACTATTAAAATTTTTTTATGGTCAATAGATATATTTTACATGTTAATAAATATTTTTTAATTATTAATAAATATAAAAAAAAATTAATTTAAATTTAATAAATGAATAAATAATTTCTAAATTAATAGTTAATAAATTCTTCTATCACTGCGGTGATGTTAGTTGTGAAGTCACCCTAACTCGGAGCTAAATATCGCTCACCGAGTTGCTAGAGCAGATCAGAGTCATACCAGTTGCGTAAGTTAAGCGACGTCTGACGAGGATGCTAATAAGAATATATATATATGTATTAGACGGATGAGGATGAGGGTGAGGAATCTAGTGCTTGTACTGGTTATGGAGACTACACCAGAGGTTGGAGAAACGTATACCAGTTTATAAACTATAGGTTTTCGCAGATGAGACTCCAACTAAGTAAACCAGAGACAGGTGCTTCCACAAATCGAGGACCTAAAACTGAATAGCTCCCCTTTGCTATTATATATAATATATATATTATATATTTCGTGTAAAACTTAATCCTCTGATAGTTAAATCTGGTGTAACGAGACGAGGTTTAACCTAAGCTCCGAGCGCTTTGATCTTTAAATTAGATTTTTCGAGCCGATGTCAAATTTGGAGAGGCGAAAATTATTACGGCCGCGGGACACGCGAGCTCACACTGATAAAATAAAAATAATGATTAAGTGGATGGTGATGTATCGCACGCGTAGGGTGAGTACTCAATCATCCGAGCTCGGTGACAAGTCGTCTGATCAACGTCTTGGATCAACATTTTTATTTGGTTATTATGAATTTTTCGCGGAATTGTGTCGCGAGTGATTTATTAAGGGTAATTATAAGGTATGGAAGATTTGGAGAAATTTTGGATAGAGTTACTGAATTTTAAGTTTTTCCAAAAAAAAAAAAAAAAAAAATTTTATTTAATCAAGAGAAAAATTCTTAAATCAAGAAAAATTTTTTTTTAACTATGCTATCAATATTAATAAAAAAAAATTTTTAATTTTATCATTAGAATACTTTCTCTATTTATATAATACTCCAAATACACAGAAAAAAAAATTTATTTGAATCAAGTAAATAATTTTGAAGAAGTTAATTTTCTTGATTTGAATAGAAAAATTCTTAAACTAAGAGATTTTTCTTGGTTTAAGTAAATTTTACTTGATTTAAGAATTTTTCGTCTTGATTCAAATCAACCTCCTCAATAAAAATCAATATTTACGACAAAATAATTTCCGTATGATTGTCAAAAATAAAAATTAACTCCAAAAATTTAAAATCTTTAATTTTTCTATTAAATAAAAATCCACCCCTTGAAATTGAAGTTAACCTTCGGTAATAGTACTCATAAAGCAATTTAACTAAATTTCGCTCACTTGTTTTCCCGAGCACTCAATCCGGGAGATCTCAGCTCGTTAATAACTTCCGAAAGTGGGTAAAGATAAAGCTTAAAAAGTAATTTGAGTCAGAAAGTGTAAAAAAGGCGATACGAGGAAGCGATCGAAAGAAAACTAAAGTGAAATAAAGTAAAAGAAGGAGAAGCGAAGCTTCGAACCGGTTGATAAGTAAAAGAAACTGGTGTGACACTGTATGGACTCGGTGGTACTGGTATCGGATCCTCGGATGAGGATGAGGATGAGGATGAGGATGTGGATCAAGTGAAAAAGTTTTCCCGGGAGTTGAATGCGAACATCCAGCGACAAGCGTCACCACAAGCTTACAACGAGGGTGCAACCTTGCTCGCTTTCGGTCCTTTATCCTCTATTCCCTACTACGAACCGAACATCGGAACATCTGAGCAGATATAGACACCAAAGGGAGGACTGGGATGGAAGCAATGCGACTCACGGTTGAATTTTCGGGACAAATAAACCCGAATCGTTTGAGCAATAAAACTTTTAACCTTTTTTCAGCCAAGTGTTCAATAAGAACGGAAGAGTGAAGAGTCAAGCGACCGTAAACGGGCAACCTAACCTACCCCATGCTTTGGCACTGACACTTTTTTTCCTCTTCCTCTTCCCCTACTCTTCCTCTTTTTTTACACACACACACTCACACATATCATCGGTCTCTCTTTCGCTCTCCCTCTTTTTAATTCACCGCTCGGTCTCCCTTTCTTATTCATTTCTTTCTTATTTTTATTGCTCAAAGAGTGTAGTAGGCCTCAGCCAATTTTTGCGTCAACCAGCTGTAAACATTGGAAATGAGGCTGCCAGCAACCGATGCCATCGGGCAACCCGTACTTATTCATTGACGCGATCCGCGTAAGCCACAGTACAGATTGACTCCTCTCAGTGAGAAGTGATTCAACAACCTCTTCATTAATGCACACAAAAACAAACACTTTTTTACCAATGTCCTCTGATAAATTATCGAGTTTGGAGATTTACATAAATTTCGTTTTTTTGTCAGCGAAGCTCAGATATTTACAATTGTGAAAATTATTTATTTTACAAAGAAATTTTTGGATTTTTGAAAAGTGTTGACTTAAGTGAGGGAAATTCTCTTAAAAATTTCAGGAAGCAGATATTTTATAAAATAAATAATTATTTTTGTATTTTTCAAAATTAAACCCTTATTTTATAATCTGTAGAAATACGGATCAAAAATAACTAAATAAAAATAAAAAAAAATCAAATTTTTAGCGGCTTGAAGGCATTTCTCTTTCAATTTTTACCTAAATATGCTTTAATACACTCAGAAAAATTTAATTGATTGACGAGAAAAAATCTTGAACCAAGAAAATTATTTTGGAAAATTTTATTGTTTTGATTTAAATAAAAAATTAAATTTTTTCTCTGCTCGAATGAAGATTTTTTTTTTTTTTCAAAATTTGTTCTCTTAAACTAACTTAATTTTTTCCAGCAAAAAAATTTTCATTTAACATTTAATTTATTATCAAGTTCTTTTATTTTTTCCAAATAAATCAAAATTCTGTACCAAATAAAATTTTCAATTTTTTTTTTTGGGTATCTAAATATTTAGATATTAAATTTATATATAAAAATTTAGTAAAAATAATTTTTTATAAAAAAAATTATAAATTTTTCTGACTTTTATAATTTATTTCAAATTTTTTTTTGGTAGTTAAATTAAAAATGATTAATTTCATAGCACTTTTAAAAAAATGTAATACTTTTAAATTTAATTTAAAATATTGCAACAAAAAATTTTTAAAATTTGTTGAAAATAATTTTTTAATTTTTGTTTAAAAAATTTTCTAACTAAAAATTGACATAAATAAAAAAATCAATGATTAATTTAAAGTAACATTTGTCTTGTACAATAGCGCAGCTCGAGGGCTTGTTGATGATGGTCATGGAAAGTAAAATTGGCAAGAGACACTCGGAGAAACAGAAAGGTTGATTCGAAATAGTCTTTCTTCTCTTTCCGTCTATTTAACGTTCAGTTTAGTTTAGTTTAGTTCAGATGTGCCCCTACTGCACCTATTATATATCTTATGTTAGGTGCTATACGTAACAGCACAGCATCTACAGCAATTGCTCGAGTTGGTGCTGGTACTATACTAATACCCAACAAAACTGGCTATGACTATTACTATTACTATGACTATTACTGCACTGGCATTACTTTTGAATGAACGAGTGGAGTGCAGAGTGCAGAGTCGAGAGTTTTGTTGAGTTGAGTCGAGTATGAGTGAATGAGCACAAGTATGAGTATGAGGGAATGCTGGCATGCGAAGATGATGATGGGACGAACGTGAATTTTATATACTAATTCTCATCTCTGCTCATCTTATATTCGCTTTTCCCATTCATGGGATCTGCGGGGTGAAAAATCCATCACTTGGAAGTGCCGCAGGGAAGAAATGGAACGTTTCCCGTACGGAGTTTTTTTTTTATTTTTTTTTTCAGCGGAAAGAATTTGAATTTTAATCCGAAAACAAACGGAGGAATTTTTATACTAAAATAAATTTTTAATTTTCAAGTTTTAGATGCAAAATTACTAACAAATGCCTCCCAGAAATTTTCACAAATTAAATTTTGATAGAAACTATTTTTTTGAGAAATTTCAACGCAAGAAGTAAAAAAAAAAATAATCAAAATTATTTCATTTAATTAAATAAAATTAATTATTTCAATGTTACTGAAATTAATTTTTATATGGAAATAAATAAATTATTATTATAAAGAGAATTTAAAAAAAAATTGCTAGCAAAGATAAAAATTTATTTTAATTTTTAAAATAAAAAATTCACTTCGTAAATTTTCTACTGAGATATAATAAATAATAATTTACATTATTTATTATGCTATGTTAGTAATTTTTATCAGGCGAACACATTATGCGCTGGTGGGCTATTTTGTGTTCACGAGCGGAGGGTGTTTATGGCAGGTGATAGTGTCTAATGTTTAGTTGCGTGGGGCTAATATAATATTACATCGGTATTGTCCTGCTGGATCGTTTAGCTTAAGTTTCTCGTTTGTTTACGGCAAAGTAGTTGTGTTGGTAGTTATTAGAGTTAGTATCTGGTGCTTATATTAGATATTGAGGTATTGAGATGCTCACCGTGACTGGTAATAAAGTTTGCGAGGTAGAGATCCAGTTCCCGGACGGAGACGTTGATGTGGTACGGGTTAACGCACAAACCCGGCTGAGCACACTCTGCTGTCTTTTCTAAACGTTCGCCGTCGGTTGACTCCAGTGGGATTGCTTTGAAGAGAATCACCATTACTAGATCCAATCGCCAGACCTAAACAAAAATTAGTTTTTTATAAATTTTTAATAAAAGTCTATTATTATTATTGTCTATATAATTAAGAAATGACATTGTATCTTGTGAAATATTGAAGTTTTTATAAATATAAGCTCATCCCGATGTTAGACTCATCAAAAGCTTTCATTTAAGTACCCACATCCATTTTTCATATATTTACATATTTCATATATTTATATATATGAAAAATATATAAAAATGCATGTGGGTACTCAAATGAAAGCTTTTGATGAGTCTAACATCAGGATGAGCTTATATTTTTAAAAACGTCAATATTTAAGACAGTACAGTGCAATTTAATAAAATTAATTATTTAATAAAGCAAAATTTTATTTATTTATATTTCACAAGTCATCGCAGTCACATTTAGCAAGGTTGCTTGTTATTATTATTATTATTATTAGAAATAGA
>JZSA01003140.1:0-50014 GCA_000956155.1 Cotesia vestalis
ACAAACTTTGTCAGCTTGCCGAAGACAGTCAATCCGCCTCATTTTTCCTTTCTGGTCAGGATTGCTGAGCACACACATAGCTGGCCTTTTCCCGGTAATACTCAGTACAAAATCCTCTCGATACTCTTGTGTAATATCCTTCCTCAATTTCCCCAAAAGTCTTGAGGCCCATTTCTGCTTCACCTCGAGCTTTTCATTCTGAAAGCAAATAATTAAATTACACAAATTACAAAATGATAACACAACGTGTTAAATTTATACAATGCATAAGTGATTAAATAGCAACTTGAATAAAATGTTACTTTAATAAAATGCATCACGCGTACAGAGCCCCTCCCTCTCCCTCTTCCTCCGATCAGCGATCTCCGATCCCTTGCTCGCTCTTTCTACCTTATGCTGCTCTCAACTTCGGAGTCACATGCAGAATAGAAAATCTCACGAGAAACGCATCGAAAGCTAAGCTTACTTTGGAGCATTATAGAGGAATTCACATGTCGTCGATCCATCCTAGTAGTTCAGGATCGTTTTCCGTTCCCGTTTGTGGGAGCGCCTGGGAGAAATTACTAAAAAAAATCTAAAAAAGTTTAAACTTACGAGGGAAGAGTGAAGGAGAGTCGTACATGCCTTCATCAGGTATGCAACCCGAGTGTCTTTTCGCGATCGTAAATAAGAAATCGTGAGTGCGTCGCCGTTGATCGTACGGTTTTCACGACTTCCTTTATACATTACTCTCTTTATTTATTTATTTATTTACTTTTTATCCTTATCTTTATCCTTATATCCCCATCTGAGTTCTTATACTTATTCCTAGGCTAACTTACTCTTTTAGAATTTCCTTTTATATTTTACTCAAAGAGAAATATAAATATTTACAGGCTTCGGTCTTGTATTACGCATTAAATATATGTTAGCTCGCAGCTCTTACATCGACTAAATTTATCTTTTTTTTTTTTAAATTGTACATTTTTTAAATTCCTCACTTTAAAGAAAATTAAAAAATCCTTCTAAGGTCTTTAGAAAATAAATTAAAAAATTAGTGTTTTTTATTTTTCCATTACTTGCTAAATATTTTATTGATAATTCAAAAATCAGATTTTTTTGAATATTGTCGGGATAACTATTGAAATTTTCAACATTAATTTTTTTGGGCTTGTCAAATGAGTGACTTTAATAAATTTTTAAGATTAATTATCAGAATAAATAATTATTAAATCGAGATAATTTTATTTTAGTTTCTTAAAAGCTTATTCATCTCTCAGGAGATTTATTTTTTAAAAATTACCAATAAAATTTATTTTTTATTAAATTTTTGATATTTAGGCGAAAATATTGGTAGAATAAAAAAATTTTTTAAATTTAATTTTCTAAAACAAATGTCTCATAATTTTTTCTCAGGACCAATAAAAAAGCCGTAATTTTAAAATAAGGATTTTTTTAACTTGCAAAAATTTTAATCATTAATTATGAATCTTAATTTTGGAATTACGGTAAAAATATTAATCATAAGACAATTTATTTTTAGAAAATTAAATTTGACAGCTAATAAATATTTTAGATAGTCATTTAGACTGTAATTAATGGAAAATTCCAAGGTTAAATATTAAAAAAAAAAAAAAACAATTTTTTCTCGAAGAAATTGCTTTGTTTTCTTTAGTTTATTTATTAGTATTTTATTTTTAGATATTATAATTAAAAATTTCTAAAAAGTCTGAGTATATTTATAAATTATAAAAAATTTAATTAGTTATAACAAAACAAAAATTTATTCCTCAAAATATTATAGACATAAAAATTAAAATTAAAATAAAAAAATATGTTCTGAAGCTCATAAAATTTTATCAAAAAATGAATCTATAAATACTCCCGATTATTATTACATAAATACAGTGACCAAAAAACAAAACATAAAAAATTTGAGAAATTTAAAAAGTTTTAAATAAAATAAATTTTTTTTTTAATATTTATTATAATAATACGGAAGACATATGTGACATGAGACATACATCTATTTATGTAAAATGTAATATCCTATTGCCAGAAGTGTTTTTATATTATAAAAGTATAAAGAAGACAGAAGTAAGAAGTGAGGAAGTAGCGGCAGCGGGGTTGAGTAAATAATTTACAAGGAGACATGTAACCAATACATCTGCACACAGATTCATATTTAAATATATATAGAGCAGTATGTTGACGACGTGTGTATTATATATAATATATAATATTAATTATTTAAGAAGGCGTGGAATATTCCCCCGGATTTCTCAATATGACCCGGGTTGGATGGAGGAACATAGTAGAACAGTTGTAAATATTGGACGTGAGAGAGACAACAAGGTGGACTAAGAGTATAGAGTAGGCTTTGGTGTAGTAGAGTACAAGGTGGAGACTTGCTGGTGTACCAATAGGTGGTGCATCCACGAATGTATCTGCATGCAACCGCTTGTTCGTAATAGCAATAGCAATGGCGTTACACTGTACTACACACTTTGGACTGGCTATAACTATACGGAGGATATAGTATGCAGCAATTGCTGGTCTGTATTCACCAGCGCACTTGTAGTCTCTAGATTGTGTGGATGTTGCCCCTTTACTTGCTCATACTTATGCCTGTCGTAGCCGTAAACACTGATTCTGAGGCTGACACTAACGCAAAACGCGCGGCAAGCAACAGCTGCCGCCAATTTATTTTGGAATATCGCAAGTGGATAAAGCTACCAAGAGTTTAGCTCCCAGAGAAAATAATATAAACCCGAGTGTGTCTTCATGTGACGACCACGCGTGTACGACATTTTGATGTCCATTACGCTGACATCCACACTACGCTTGAATATTTTACAGATTTTTTTTTTTTTTTTTTTTTTTTTTTTTTATGGCTTTCTAGCGGAATAATATTTTCCTAGGAAGTAATTAAAAACTTCGGGGATGTTTTATTTTACTTTTTGTGTTACAGAGATAAATATTTATCTCTGACGTTTATTGACGATTAATTCGCTTTGTTTATTTACTTTTCGGACATTATTCTATCGTGAATCATGAATCATGAATAAATAATCTTTAAAGTAAATTATTTTGAGAATATAATGGAGATAGATTAAATGCGCGCGCAACGCGGAAGCCATTTTCATTGAAGAAGCCATCTTGTTGAGCGCCGGCTGATAATTTAATAAGTTACTTTTTAATTTTGTGCTGTCGGAATTATTGGTCAAAATTTTATGAAATTTCGTGGGCTAGTAGATTATGGTTGAATAAATTATCTTATTAAATTTTTAAAGAATTAATAAAAATATGTTGAGCTTTTAAATGTATCAAGCTTTTTAAAAAATCAATTTTTATTTGATTTTGCAAAATGCACGGTTTAGATTTTAATTAAAATTTTTTTAAATAATAAATTAAGATTTTTGGAAATAATAAAAAACTTCTTATGAGATTATAAAATAAATTTGAATTTTTTTAAAAAGAGCAAAAATTTTTTTAATTAAATATTAAGTATTTGTTTTGTTTCACTGTTATTTGCAGGAAAAAAAAAATTTTTTATTAGAAAACAATTTTTTCGTGACCCAAAATAAATATTTAAAAAGACGAAAATTCTCCTGAATGAAGTAAAATTTGATTAAATATTTAAAAATAAATTTTTTCAATAGTTTTAAAGCTTTTAATGTTAACAAAAATTTTATATCCATCAAAAATAATTAATAAAATTTGTCCATAATAGTCTACCGATTTTTAGGAATTTTTTTTCTTTTATTTTAAAGAGAAGCAACAAAAATTTTGTACAATTGTCAATTTTTTAATTTTTTTTATATTTGTTCAAAAATTAATTTTTTTTTTTGTAAATTATTTTAATTTTTAATGATCTTCAAAAAAAATATTTGATTGTCCAATAAAAATTCTCAACATTAATTTTATGGGTTAAAATATTGTGAAGCATACAAAAAAATTTGATAATAAATTTTCTAGTAACAAAAATTGAATAAAAATGAAAATTTCTCACTAGAAATCTACTTAATTAGAATGAAACCCTTGGTAAACAAAAAACTAGTATTTCTTAATTACAACTCGTTACTCTATGTAACCCATAAAATTAGCATAGCGAACAATAAAACCGGAATATTAATTTCCAGAGGCAGAGTGAGCACACACGAGGGTTTTTTATTAATACATATCCGGGAAAGTATATATAAGTAAATATAAAAATAATTGCGCGACCTTCTGGCACCAGAGTCACATTATTGATGCTTACTCGGTTTTTATTGCACTACTAGTAGGACATTATAGTTTGTTTAATGTCACATTTCATTGTCCTAACTTCCGATGGACTTACTGACCCCACGCGAATAACAGTTATGTCTCGGTTCACGCAACTACTTAAACCTCAAACATTATGCCCTTTCCCCTTTAATAAAAAAAAGTAAATTCCGTCATAAAATAACCGCAGCCCCTTTCTCTTCTTCGTTTTATACCACCCCTCTTATTCTTAATACTTTATCTCTCTAAAAAGCTCTTTGCGAAATATTGTTTCCCAACGCGCGCGTTAAAAGACCTTCTTATTATTTTTATTTTTATTTTTGTTTTGTTTCTTCTTTATAAACTTTAAACATAACAACAAAGTGTGAGTCTATTTTAACTTGTGGACAAAATAAAGCCCCTTTACGTCACTTTTCCGACTATACCTACATACAATAACTACTTCGTACGACAGCGGACATATTTCTCCCCCTTATTATCTCTGTCGGTGGATTTATCCTTCGGCAAAACCCCCAACTGAAAACTTATTTCCCCAAACTTTTATATACTTTATTCTATTTCGTGAAATAATTTCTTTTCAGCTAAAAAATTCAAGCATATGCAATGGAGAATTTATTGTGATTGAAGAGAAAAAATTCTACTTTAAATTAGAATTGTAAAATTTATAATGGAAAAATTTTACATTGATCAATTTCTTTTTTTTTTTTGTGGAAATATTTTTTAAAAGAAAAATAGATTTAATGTTTGAGAAATATTTCTACCGTTCAAAAATTGTTTTTTTATATTTTTAATCTCAATATAAATAATTTAAAAATTTTTAAATTAATATTGCTATTACAAGATTAATTATCAATTTTTTAATAGACAAATGTCACGGAAAAAAAAATTATAGAACCAACAAACTATCAAAAACTAGATATAAAAAATGGTTCCAGTCGTCTTGATCCTCCGACTAAAAATCCAAAAAAAAATATCACACAAAATTCATGATAAAAGGGCAATTGATAATTTTTTTTTCAATTTATTGTTTTATTAAAAAATTTAATTATTTAAGATATTTTGTCCCGGGAATATTTATTTTAGGGATATTTTGTAGAAGGATCAAGAATAATGGAACCATAAAAAATTAACTATCAATAAAAAATATATAAAATCATAAAAAAGACACAAATTTAATTCAATACCTTTTTGATAATACCAAATTTAACTAAAAAAATCCAATTTAAAATAAAAATATGCCCCTAATTACATTAAATGATTAAATAAAAAAATTTTATCAAGCTTGAAATTTTAATCTATTTATAAGTACTCCGAAAAATTATTATAATAAATTAACTATCGCTGAAAATGATATAAAACTTTGTACAGGCATAAATTTATATCAATTATTCTAAATTCAACTAAAAAAAAATAATTTTTTTAGTTAAAACGGATAGAAAATTTTTTTTGGAGGATTTAAATGAATAATTAAAATTTTTACTATTAAAAAAATAAATCTAATGACTAATAAAAATTTTTTCTCGTAAAAAATTCAATTTAATATTATTCTTTTTTTTAAAAAATTATAACAGTGATTAATAAAAAAAAATTACTGCTTAAATTAAATTAAAAAAAATTTATTAAAACTCTAGCTTAAATAAATCGTTGAAGTGAACTAACTATCAGTCCCTAAATATCTCCTATCTTCTATCTAAAGAACAAAACTGAGCACGTGGTGGTTAAGGTGCCTTGTAAACGGTCTTACTCTGGCTCTTTATTTAGGAGTAGAGGCATCATCAGTAATTCCAAAAGTGCTGTTTTTAAGCAGCATATCGCGATATAGTAGCCTTAACCAGAGGTAAGGTCTATGTCTGCAAGTTTAAGTGTGGCTTCTACCTTGTATTGGTTGTTATGTGTTTAGTTTAGTTGTATCGCGATAGATACGCTGAAAGCCAAAAGACGGAGGCACGCTTACTACCCGTGCCATGAACTCACGCCAATCTCAACGGCTGAGAGTATTACGGTACTTATCTGTTTTTTTATTTGTTTCCTTTTTTGCTCGACTTTTTGCTGACACTTTACAGGTAGATTTTCGGGTGGATTTATGTGTCACTTTAATTGCTCGTTTTTTTGGAGAAGATAAAGGTTTGTACTACTTGTTACGATAAAAGTGTTGAGGGTATTATATTTTACGTGAAAAACTTTATGGAGAAAAATTTTTAATGATTAAATTGCAACATAATAATGTATCTTTAAAAATAAAGTTATTGATATATTATTATGAATTAAATATAGCTAAGCCAACAATGTAACCATTACTATGCTGCATAGGACTGACTCCAATCCAGCACTGGCTAACTGACTAAAAATAAAAGTAGATATTTCTGAATTTGAGTACTGGACTACAAAACTCAGTACTATAAATATAGTAAAATTTACATCAAAACACATCAATATTTACATTATTTTAATTTTCATGGACTGAGTACTATACAGCAAAGTATATTTACACAACTTTGATCGCGTATAGTAAAATTTACTTGACATTTCTTTCTTCATCTAGATTTTACTTCTTAGTCTGAAATATTTTATGTTTAAACAGGAAAAAAATTTTTTTTATTTAAAAATAATTGAATTTTCCTCAATTTGAAACTTTTGAATATTTAATACCAAGAAAATAATTTTCTTTAATCTAGAAATTCCTCGTTTTGCTCAAAATTTTCTGTAGAGGTAAGAGAATTGTTTTCGAGC
Source organism: Cotesia vestalis (assembly GCA_000956155.1). Taxonomy (NCBI): domain Eukaryota; kingdom Metazoa; phylum Arthropoda; class Insecta; order Hymenoptera; family Braconidae; genus Cotesia; species Cotesia vestalis. The sequence continues at coordinate 6,976 of JZSA01003140.1, forward strand.
TAAAATATTTTTTTCCGACGTTATTTCTCTGCTAAACAAAATTTTGTTCAAGTATTAGTAGAAAAAATCAAAAATAAATATTATCACAGTGATTATCGCGGATAAGCAATAAGTATATCGACGTTCTAATTAGCAAATAATTATGGTCTAACTTAATCTTAAAAAATGGTCTAATTTGATTTTTAAAAATCTTCGGTTTATACGAAAAAAAAATTAGTTCAAAATTTATTATCAGTATAAAAAACTATTTAATATCTGATAGACTGATAAAAGTATAATATTTTGGTTTAAGTCATTGAAATAATTTATAATTAGACTATTGCTCCATCAAAATGTTAAAAAATGACCTTCTAAAAAATACGGAGTTAGAACAATTGCTAATTAGACCGTCGATATATAATAATCTATCTAACTTTGATTGCACACAATAAAATCAATCGAAATTTATTGAAGCCTTCAACTAAATTAGATAACTAAATTTTCCTTATATAATTTATAATTTAAGTAAAATTCTCTCTAACCCGAAGGTCTTTGGGATTTGCCCTCTTTCCAGCTCATCTCCTGACTACTCTACCGTCCGACGAGTTTTCATAACCTCCTCCCCCACCCGCACGTTTCTTCTTCTTCAATTGACAATGGCCATCCTACTGGAAATTTCTCGATGAATAGCGACCGTTACTTTTCCTTTGCAGCCGTTCTTTATCTTCCACCGAGACATCTCCAGGGTCTGTTAGCTGGTAAGGAGCGAGGGGGTTGGATATGTCTTTGCAACATCCGGAATTTACCTCCACCTCCTCTTCGTTTTCATTCTTCAGGCTTCTGCTCTCTTACTCCCTTAGTGGGTACACAGTAGTAAAATGAATTTTAGGCGGGTTAAAAGCTGGAATGCTCGGAGAAAGCTTAAGACGGAATACGGAATCCAAAGTACGGAACTCCAAAGCATACGTTTCTCTTCTCTCCAGGTTATAATCCATAAGAGGCAGCAACTTTTGCACAACATTTGCTCTTTCCGCTGATACTCGCCTTTTTACATTTTTTTTTTTTTTTTTTTTTTTTTTTTATTTTGTACATATAACATGTACATGCATTGCGGGGCATACAATGCACGGAGTCGTGTAATGTGGACGTTTATGTACATGTATATATTTGCTAGGTATGTACAAGGATAAATATATGGATATGTACAACAAATATAGAGGATAGGGCTAATGTGTGTGTGGTATGCGCCTATCGATTTGGTTTTTCGGGCGCAGGCCTCGTTTCTATGCCACTCAAACCCCGTAACGTCCTTTAACCCGGAATTACTTCCTAATTGCTTATCCGCGGTAATATCATCGAGAAATGTGTGGAATAACTGTCATAATATTTATTTTTATTCCTTTCTACTAACACTTGAACAAAACTTTGTTTAGCAGAGAAATAATGTCAAAAAAAAAAAATATCTTGGCTCGAAAACAATTCTCCTGACTACAGAGAAAATTTTGAGCAAAACGAGGAATTTATAGATTAAAGAAAATTATTTTCTTGGTATTAAATATTCAAAAATTTCAAATTAAAAAAAAAGGTTCAATTATTTTGAAGTAAAAAAATTTTTTTTCCTATATAAACATAAAATATTTCGGACTAAGAAATTAAATCTAGATAAAGAAAGAAATGTCAATTTTTTCCTGACAAAAAGTATTTATTTTATTTAAAAATTGTAACTATAATTTATTAATCTAATATGAGCAAATTTAAAAGAGCAAAATCTTAATTCAACCCCTTTTTTTTTCAGTGTAGATCAGCACAGCGTTTCTCGAGTGGTGGGGACAAAGCTTGAGCTCGAAGCGGAGTATAACCAGACTAAGAAGCAAGCTGGATAGACCAAAAAGAGGACTAAAAGAGTGGAGAGCATAAGAGGCGGAGGAATCGACTTGGGAATATATTTATTAATTTGGCTCGGATCCCGAGTGTATGGCCGGTGGCCCCTTACGTTACTACGTTATGACGCGAACAAAGCGACTCCGCGATTTCTTTATAGGCAATTCCGAGGTCTGCATAGACCGTTGTAAATATTGCGGGCTCGTGAAAAGGGTGGAAGGAGTTCCGGTTACAAGAGAAGAACCTCTTCTCTCTTTTTTCAGATACTCTTTTCTACGCCCTTAGTCGCTATTCTCATTGGAAATGGTCCTCCTCCACTCTTTACTCTTCCTCATTCCTCGTTACAGTCACAGTCATACTTATTGTATATATTTACCTAGCTTTTTTTTTTTTAAGAGGAGGCCCGGGGCAATTGTTTGGTAAAAATTACTACTACGAGCTTTGAAGCGACATTTTTAGCTTTATAAGGTCCTACGGAAAAATGAGGGTAAGTATGTACTTTACCCTTTCCTTTGCCTTTATATATATATATATATATATATATATAAATTTAAATATAGAAGCACAGTTAGGACTCTAAAGTACATCCTTATGGCTAGACTATTCTACAACAGTAAATTGCCTCGTGATTTTATTTCAGGGGTTATTTTTTATTTGATATTTTTTTTTTTAACCCCTAACAGGTCTATGCGCTCGTCCTATTTCTCTCTACGGGCTTTTATGCGTGTAAAGTACACAATAAAGTTTATAAACTGGAATAATTTGGACGAGCAGGCAGATGGATGTGAATATAAAGGAAAGGAAAATAAAAAGAGTGAAAACGGGAATGGTTACGGCTGAAAGATGGAAGATGGAAGATGGAAGATGGAAAAAGGGGTAGAAGTTAGAAGAGCCGGATTGAACAGGGGGTCCAAGGGGGAGGGGGGGGAGGGTGTTGCTGCATGGAGAAGAAAAGCTATAAAATAAAATAAATGTTTGAGGAGATAGTTTGTTGGGTCTCGCTTCCACTCTTGGACAAAACGTCGCGGATTATCGATTTGTAATGCGGCCGTTAGTGTGATGTAGGACAGAGAAATTCCAATCTGCATAAATTTGGCGCGACGAGTAGCATGGAGGGCGAGCCGATATATATCTGGTGAAAGGACGGGCTGGGAAAAAAATAGAATAGAATAGAATGGCAGGATAGAGTCAGAAATAAAAAATAAAAAATAAAAAATAAAAAATAAAATAAAAGGCGAGCAATCGAGCTCGGTCGCGCGTTTTGCCCCGCGGAAACATGAGCGAGGGCGACAATGTTTTTAAATCGGTGCAACCCGCGATCCCTCTTCCTTCCGAGCGACACCAGAGTACACCCGCTCCATGACCCGGTGCAGGGGTTGCTCGAAGCTGGTACTCGGTACTCGCTCGTTCGGAACGACGCGTTTCATGCTGCCACGTAGTCGCGTCGCATTGTCGTTTTTAGCGCTCACCCCCGACAACCCCCGACCCCCGCTTCCTTATCATCTTCTATTCGGACGAGCTGCTCTCTCTCTTTCTTTCTTTATATTACTCCGTGTCTTTATTTAAAGTTGTCTATTTTTTATTTTTTGCCACTTACGGCCAACCTCCTAGCCAGATAGACTCGCTGCTCTCTCCTCTGTGCTCTATGCTCCTCGGTACTCGATTTATAATATATAGAGGAATCGACAACTATCTACTGCCGGATCAAGTGCTTCCGGTGGACGTATATTCCGAGCGACAAATTTTTTACCAACGAATAATTCGCGAGTCACTCGGCCCAACCGACTAAGGGAAATCCGGGGACGGTCCCAACGATCGGCTCCAAGAATTGATTGATTTTAGTTTTTTTTTTTTTTTTTTTTTTTTTTTTGGTTCTTTTTTTAGTTTTGATGCACTGATAGAAGGATTTATTAACTGTTAATAATTTAATTTTGTTTAATAATTTAATCCAAAAATAGATTTATGTTTTAACAAAAAAAAATGAGTTAATTAAAAAATATTTGAAATTTTTTAATTAAAAAAATTCGGAAAATTTTTTTATTTAAATTAATGACAAAATAAAATGGAAAGAAATTTTTTATCGCTTAAAAGGCCGTAAAAAAAGATTTTTTCTGAAGAGGCTTTTTAATTGATTAATGTTAAAATTTAAAGATTTTTTTAAGAATTTTAATTGGGCATAAAAAATTTTAAAGAATGCGTTGAATAAATTCTTTTGTAATTTTTTTACAACTATAAAAAATTTTTAATATAAAAATTCCTTGCTTGAAAAAGTTTTGTATAAAAATAAATAAAAATAAGGAAAGTAAAAAAAAAAGTTTCTTTAATTAATTTTATCGTTAAATACTTTTCTTTTATTTTTTCTTTTAATTTGATTGCTCGGTAAGCTCTATACGGTTATTAGTCCATGAGTAATGGGTTATCAAAGTCAAAAGTTTCATTTTTTACTTTGACAGCCGATAAGTTGGCGAGAAATCACGCAGAGAGCTCAATCACCGGCAAAATTAAAGGAAAAAAACTGACTTTACCGTATTAGAACTGAAATAAATTTATTTTCCTTTTTAAGCTTAATAAATTGAACTACTTTTTACTTTTAAGTATTAGTTATCGATGAAATATTAAAAAATATCAAAGTGGTTACTATTATTTTAAATTTATTAAAAATTTTTAGGATTCTTAGTCCACTTGTTATTCTACACCGTTGCCAATAATTTAATTTATTCATAAACTCAGTTATCGAATTACAATCTAAATTGATTTTTTTAATCAAATAAACCTGAACAAATGTTAGAATTATTTAAATTAGATTCTCTGTTCTGAACATATAGTTATTAATATTTTTCCTTATTCTCTGACAAAAATTAATCCTTAAACTCTTTTTTTACAAGACACTTTTATAAAATTATCCACTAAATATTTATTTAAAAATTAGACAGCCAAAAAAATAAATTTTATTAATTTTTAACAGATCTGCAATTTTCTATTCAATCAAGCAAAAAATTTATCCCGTTTAAAATTTATTAAAAAAATTTTTTCCTAATTTTAAAATCCACAATAATTCAATTTTAAACTCTTTAATTTAAATATTAATCTTCTAAACCATAACTCGAGCCCAGAAACCCCCGAAATAAATACCCGATTATTTTCCAGCAAAGTTCTTTACAAAAGAAAATTCTTTAGAGAAACCCTTGGATCCCGATAAGAGTATTTTTCCTTTTATAGACTCGCTGGGAAGTAAATCAAATGAATAATTGACAGGTGGGAAAAATAATGTCCTTTATCTCTTTATTGTTCACACCTGGCTCGTTTCTGCTGGGTCGTCGGCCGTCACTCGGTGCAGAGGGTACGAGCGATATCTCGGGCGAGTGGGCTCGTTAGATGAATGGGGCCGCTAGGTGGTACATACACTCCCGCTGCTGTCCCTGCTGTCCTTGCTGCAGCCGACCCGCCGTATAAATTTATATAGTTATAGTGAGATACATAGATACATAGTCCTAACTGAAGTCATACACACATAGTCATCCAGAGCTACTCACACATATATATGTATATATATATATATCCATCGATAGGACTATATATAGAGTAGCAAGTACGGCTGCCCGCTGGCCATCTAGGAACGGGGTACGGAAAAGCGGTACCGCACCGCGGAAAGCAGAAGCAGAAGCAGAGTCTCGAGTAGAGTAAGCCGACAGGGGCCGGGGGGCCGAGCACGAGTAAGAGGACGAGGACGGGCTGTGCTGTGCAGGAAAGGGTTGCTAGTTTGCATAAATTTAGGAAATACAGGGTGGAAAATCGATATCCGCATAGAGATTATAGATGGTGGTTGGTAGGCGCCGCGTAGCCGCAGCCTCCGTCGCGACGGCGTATGCGCTATCCTTGTGTGTTATAGTCTGTATGTGTCTACGTCTGTGTCTGTCTCCTCCACCAGGCACCTCCTCATCCTCATCCTCGTCCTCATCCTCATCCTCTGGCTCATTTTACTCGTCCTCTGGTGCCTTTCCGCCCTCCCAGCACTGCCCTGTAGTCTCCCGTGTATTCGCGGACTCGCGGACGTGTTCGTATATAAATATGTGTGTGGAGAAGAGGACTAGGACTGCTCGGATATAAATATACGTGTGTAGGGTCCCGCTCTCTCTCTCTCTCTCTCTCTCTCTCGATCCCGAGACCTTTTGGTTTGTTTGGAGCGAGCCTTTACTTTTTTTAAAGTAATTCTTTTCGGGGAGACGTTTCTTGAGCAGAGCCTCTCGCTCTCTCCGTCGACTGGCCAACCAGTACACTCGGAATTTAAGTAGTCTGTCCCGCGATTCGCAATCCCGTCACGCCAACCCTCCGAGGGCCCTTTCCACTTGTCTCCTTTTAACCTTTTTTGTTTTCTCTATTTTTTTACACCCCGATCCCGGGGTGAAATACTCGCGACGAGGGACTCGGGTCGATGTAACGTCCACCCGAATCCGCAGTTATGTCTTCAGTTTTTACTCGCCTCCAATCACCGGCTGGTTTGCTTTTAAATACACCAAGGATGAGGACTTTTTCACGCGACTGCTTTTGATGATGTTATTTTTGTGATGGATTAATGTTTGGCTTTTTTTGATGGAATAAATAATGTACAGAAGAAATTTAACATTTATTATTGTTAATTTTAAAAACTATTAAGAAATAATTAATTTAATAATTTGAAGAGTTAAAAATTATTTAAGAAAAATTTTAAAATAAAGGATAGTAATATTTGTAATTTAAATGGCAATGGTTACTGTTTACAATGGCAAAGGCTACTATCCAGGATGCTAACCCCAACTATTAAAGATTTTAAAAACTTACCAACTAAAAAATTATATTTAAAAAATAAATATACACACTTGTAATTATCTAACATCTATTAAATACTGATTATTTAATTATATACCACAGGCTTTGTTGAGACACTAGATTGTAACATCACACTTACTAAACTAAATAAATAAACAATTACAACAGCAGGTTAATTATTGGATTAAAATTAAAACTACCAATCTACCCTTATTCATTTAATTATAAAATTATCTTCTTTTAAAAGTTTTAAACTCTTAATAATTACATCTTCTTAAACACTCGAAATATTTTTTATTTTACAATCCACTGTCTCAATAAATAATTGTCAGTTATAAACAACTATTATATTTTATTAAAATTATTCAAACATAAATAATGGATTTTTACCAAAATTATTATTTTATATTTAAAGATAAAGTTATTTATAAGATTGAAAAGAGTTTAGGTGTGACAATGATTAATAAGTATTTGTAATATGTAATGGTTAGTGAGAATGCTTGGATGGTGACTTTTATACTTTCTGATAGTAACTATTACCCTCTCAATTATACGTATTATTAATCCAATGTTTTTGGGAAATACAAAGTTGATAATTTAATTTACAATGTCAATTTTGAATTGCAATAATGCTTTTTGGTTAATTGTCCCAATATTTAATGATTAAGTTTATAGTATTGATATTGAAAGTAATTTATAAAAACAAAAATTATCAACTTAATATAAAAAATTTTTAATTTTATCAACAGAATACTTTTTATATTTATTCAATACTCCAAATATTACCTCCTATAAAATTAATTTAAAAAATTTCTTCAATAAAAATCAATATTTACGACAAAATAATCTCCGTATAATAATTAAAAATAAAAGGTAACTCCAAAAATTTTTAATTATTTAATTTATCTATTAAATAAAATCTACCCCTTGAAATTCAAGTTAACCTTCGGTAAAAAGTATTTGTAATATGTTTTTGCACAGAAAAAAAAAATCTTTCTTGAACCGAGAAAATTATAAAGATGACCGAAATTATTTTAGAGCAAGAAGAAATTTTCTTAGCTTAAAAAAATTTAACTTTGTTCAAGTTCCATATTTTGCCTATCTTTTTTCCATATTTTTTTCCATATTTCGCTCATATATTTTTCATCTTTTGCCCAGATTTTTTCCATATTTTTTCCACATTTTTTCCATATATTTTTCATATCTTGCCCATATTTTTTTTTCCATATTTTTTTCACTCGAGTTTTGGGAGTCTCTATAGGGGTCTGTTTTGCGGAGGAATAAAATGTAAAAAATCTAAAACAAGGCGAGCACTAGACAACGCGGTACTGCTAGGCAGGAACAACAAATATCTGGCCCTAGCCATTTACCAAATACCACCATCGTGGGATTAAAATATCGATCGAGAGCCGGCATATCGCTGAGTGTAGTGTGAATAGACCAGAGAAATTCGTAGATATTTCACCGCGAGTGAGATACCACCAGATAGTGCATGGATAAAAAAAATTATATATGAGGGAAATGAGCCCTCAAGCATATAGAGATAATAAAAGAAGAGAAAAATAATGTAAAAAATAATAAAAATAATAATGATGAACACATACGTATAATAACGAGGAAAAAATTATCCTCGAGGCGCAATTATTTTCTTTTAATGTGCCGAGTATATATAAAATATGTTTATGACGGTGAATTCACGAGGCGAAAGACGCGATAAAAAATAAAGCAAATACCGGACGGGCAGCCGGTAGGTTTGCTATATATATTTAAAGGTAAAAAAGATAAAAAGTAAAAAAAAAAAAAAAGGTGCCGAGGAAAAAATGTGAGCTTTAAAAAAAGCACGAAAAGTAAGAGTAAGAGTGCGTGAATTGAGATGAGAGCTACTGACCGAGCGATAGAACGTCACGAGGTCGTTTAGCGCCAGAAATAGTTTTTGAATCTTCTTATTCTTTTTAACTTTTCATTTTCTCTTTTTTTTTCTTTTTTTTTTTTTTTTTTTTTTTAGCTTTTTATTTTTTCATTTTCCTCGGCTTTTCGTCTCTGCTCGTCGGCACTCTTCACTCTCGACTCGCAACACTACTAACTCCATCAATGCGCATTTCGAGAGAGCCAGCGGTGCATTTTCTATTTACCCTTATACTCCATAACACTAACTGACGTACGTGGGTTCAGTTCTAGGTCTGTTTTATATGATACGGCCGGAAAGTTTTGTACAAGTTTTAATCCAGATATGGAGGATTGATTTTTTAATTTTTTGTGGAAAGAAAAATTTTAAATTATTGATACATTTTTTTGTACAAATTATTTTAATCCATAAAAATAATAAAATTTATTTTATTTAAGGAAAAAAATTTTCGCGACATTAAATTTAAATTTGTAAGCTAAATTTTAATTGAATTATTTTAATTACAGAAAGAATAATATTTTTTTTTTTAAGAAATTTAATTTCAATTTATATAATTTTTTTTTATTCAGAAATTTATTAAAAAATTCTATAAGGAATTTTGAATTAAAAGTCTTTACTTTATTTAAAAATTTTTTTAAATATATTTTAGTAATTTTTACTTAAATTAAATTTAAAAATTATGAAAAAAAAAATTTTTTTTATCAAAATTAAATATAAAATTGTCTAACTAAGTTTAAAGGCTATCAATTTACAAAAATTGGCTTTAAAAAAATAGCAAGAATTTTTTTAATTACTATCAAGAATTTTTTATAATTAATAAAAATTATCCCCCATAAAAAAAAAAATTCAATTTTTTTTTATTTTATATAAATACAGCCTAATGTATGTTTAACAAAAATTTTCCGTCTTTAAGTATCCTCCGAAGATAATCTAATAAAACTTTATAAATAAAAAGAAAAAATTGAATTCTGACGTTTATCTGAAGCTCTTACGACCGATTACCATTTTCCAAGGTTAGTCGCTCGGAGTTGACCAATAGGTCGGTCGAAAATAAATCAACCAAGGTGAAGAAACACTTGGTCAAAAATAACCATAAAAATAATAATATTAATAAACACTGCCTTATAACTCATAACTTACAACGATAATTTAAATCTAATTATTTCCGATACAAATATTTAACTAGCATTTAAATTTTCAGCCGGACTGTTTAAAGTCTGACCCAATTAATAAATAAACAAACAAATAAAAAAATAAATAACTCACTTGAAGTTCTTCTTTGCACTGACGCTCCTCTTCAAGACTCATTCGTTTCTCGTGTTTCTTGTAGTAACGTCTTTTGGCTGCTTGTAGATTGAACCACGTGTACGAGAATGATTTCACGAATGGTAAGAGGGCCTCAATGAACGGATGGAACTCATCCTGAAACATTTTTGTAAATAATAGGATCATTAATAATTATTTTTATTAATCCTCAAATTTTTAATTAACTTATGAAATAGACGGAAAAAAAATTAAAAAATTAAAAATCTATCAAACATGTCAAGTTACAATGCTTGTCAGTAGTTGCGGTCTTAGTTGGTCAGACACTGGACAATACCTTGTAGGGAAAGACGACGAGGTCAGACGTGTCAGTGGTTTGGTTACTGTGGTTATACTCGCTAATTATTTAACTGACTTAATTAACTAATTTTTGACCCGCGGTTTTAATTAGTGTTGATACATTTAATTTTAATAAAATCTTTCTATTAATATTTTTAATTATTAATTTTTTTCTTATTAAGAAAATTACGAAATAAATTTATTATTTTTAGTTGATAATTAAATTATAAAAATTTATAAATAATTAATATTGTAAAATTTTTTTATGAGTTCAAATAATTTATTAAAATTATGTTAATAATTTTTTTGGCCATATCTGGATGAAAAATTAAAATTTTTTAATTTTTTTTTGATTGTGCTTGTTTTTACGACGCGGAAAAAATTTTGGCTCTTACGTTTTTGGATAAAATTTCTACTTTATCTTTTTTTGATGTTTTTGATCTATTTTTTTTTTTTTTAAGTATTGAAAATAATAATAATAATAATTTTGCAAAATAAAAAAAATTTCATAATCAAAAAAAAATTTTTTTTATTAATTAAAATAAAGTGTCTTAATCAAAAAAAAAAATAGCCAAAAGTTTTTCATTTTATCAGTTGCAAACCATAACAATAAAAACTGACTTTGGTAGTTATTATTAATCATATTCATCCATCATAAAAATCCATGTACTTGTGAGCTTAGCAGTTGGTATAGCCTGTAGCTTTTGGTGAGGGACTCAGTCTCGGTAGCTGAGGAAAGAGTAGTATAGACAGAGTTGGATGCTGAATGCTGGAGCTGAGGAAAGGTAGACAAGACGGAGCGAAGAACAAGAACAAGAAGAACAAGTACCAGCAGAAGTAAAATAGAAGAAGAATAAAAATGTGAGGAACCCTTTGCGAGTATACTAGTGTAGGGCCAGACGAAGTTGAGACGAGAATCGGCCTCCAGCAACCTCAACCTTTCCTCCTGAATCTCCTTCCATCCTCCCCATCCTGTTCTTCTGTATCTGCCTTCGTACTTGATGCTTGTATTTGTGATAGTCTTAGTGGTAGTAGTAGTATACCTTCTATCCATCTTTCGTCGTGATTTTCTCTTCTACTATACACCATTACTATCCTCCTCTGGAAGTATAGTACTTGAACGTCTTCCATAGTCGGCAAAGGTTTCTTCTTTATCTCTCTTACTCTTTCTCTTTATATATAGATATATATATATATATATATATATTTCTTCTTATTTTATTTTTATATTTTTATTTCTTCCTACAAGAAACGGAAGCAACGTTAAAAAAGGTTACAACTATTGAAATAAAAGTTAAAAGAGCGATAAGAAAATATGACGAAGGACTTTGGGGTAAAACGCGAACCACCGGGGGGTAGTACGTTGGTATGGTCCGTCGGCGAGATGACTAAAACACGACAGAGAAGATTCATGAGGACGTCCACCAAACTGGAGCGAGATAAAGACACTCTCTATATATAAATATATAAAAATAAGGACAGTGAGAAGGAGAAACTGCTTCTATCTTATATTACAGAGTATGTGTATTCCGCACTACAGTACTTGAGCCACTGGTAAGCCAGATAAGAGTAACGGCGTTTAGTTGTGTCGGGAAAATGAAAGAAGACGAGGAGGAGCGAGAATAATAATAAGGCTGAGACTGAGAAGAAGAACAAGAAGAAGAAGAAGAAAGAGAAGAAGAATAAGAATAAGAAGATATAGCTTAGAGCGAGTGGCAGCAGAGAGCTGTAGACGACGTCGCTCGTCGCGGCGACACTGAGACGCCGGTGGACGCTTGGTTTGCCGTCCGGACGATCTTCGTCGGGCGAGAGAGACCGCGCACACACCGAGAATTACGGAAAGCGAGACGGGAACTCGCGGCCAGGTACGGCACCCCCAAATACGCGGTTTATTAATAGTACATGTCCTAGCTTGCTAGATTTGCCCTCGAACCGTCTTACTCGACGACGACCACGATCACGACGACATACAACCTCCCCACTACTCGTTACTTAGACCAACACTGATGCAAGACTAACGCTGTGCTCTGTTGAGAATAACTTTTTAGAATAAGTGGGATAAAGTATTAAAAGAGCGGAAGAAAAAGATCATTTTTATTCCGATTGGAATACAAGAACAAAAAGAAGATTTGCTTTATTTTACTTATAACAGAGTTTCTTCCGGTTCTAATTCTCATTCGCGCTCATTCCAGTCACGTGGTCAAGGGTTACGAGAGTGTGAGTGTGTGGAAAAGCATGAGGCGAAGGCGAGGGTTGAAAAAAGATATTTCTCTGCCGAAGCGTCAGACCGTAGCATTGCTACGTGGCCAAAGAGGAGGAGATGAAGATTAAGAAGAAGAAGAAGAAGAAGAAGAAGAAGAAGAAGGAAGAGGAGGAAACGGCGACCACGCGGCTGCTGCCGACTACGATCGATAGCCAAACTCCTCTCCGTCTGGGACATACACCGCATAGACACTTTCCCAGAAAGAGATGAACAATCGGCCTGTAATTGCGAGGGTTATTTAAGGCTTTCAAGTTATGATTAGACTTGTATGCTCTTCGAGGACAGTTAATGTTTACGGGTTATTATGCAAACATATATGCTGCTATTACTCCCAGAACCCTAATCACCCAATGAGCCGGCTTCTTCTACCCTCGCAACACCTCATTAACCTCTAGACTTTTCGACACCTCTTTTCTACCGGCTTTGCTAAATACCCTTTATTTGAGGATTATTTCTTTGGTCGTGCGGTTCGAGTTAAGGAAATTTAGAGAAGTTACAGAACATTTAGTTAGTTTTCTTTTTAAAGCTTCCAAGTTTGAATATTTTTTAAAATACAATTTTCTGAATTTAACAAAAGTTGTTCTTTGTTTGTTTCAGTTAAATAAATTTACTTAGAAATTATAAAGTATTCATTAAAAGACCTTTAGGAAGATTTTTTTTTAGTAAGTGGAATTTGAAGATAAAAAATATATAAATTCAGGGTTGATAATATTTTTTAATAAAATTTAAGTTATTTTATGATTAAAAAATATTTTTGAAATTAAATTGTAAATTTTGTTGAATGAAAACATTTTAAAGTATAAAAAATAAAGTAGATTTATAAATTTAATGCAATTTCAAAATTTTTATAAAAAATTAAAGATAAATTTATCTTTAATTCAATATTGTCTATTTATTTTATGGTTTAAAAATTTTTTTTACCAAAAAAAAAATTTTGTTGTTAAAAAATTGATCTAATAAATAAAAAACTGATTAATAATTTTTACACATTCAACACAAAAAAAAATTTACTCGAATCAAGTAAATAATTTTTAAGAATTTCATCTTATTTATTTTAGTAGAAAAATTCTTAAATTAAGATATTTTTCTTGGTTTAAGTAAATTTTACTTTTAGGAGTCTAAGTTTTGACATTAAATAAAATTTTATTAAAAAAATCTATAAAAAAGCTGAAAATTAAATAAAATTTTTTTTTTATCAATCTATTAAATTTTTATTTCCCAAATTTTCGACTGTAAAAATTTTCATGCACTCTCACCCTCTCAATACCTCCTCACCATAATTTCCTCGAAAATAATGAAGTTATCCTCAGAATACCCCGAAATTACCCACCCGAAAAATGATAACCCAGTAACGAGTGGCGATAATAAAGCGAGTTGACTATAAGACAATAATATTACTCTCAGTAGTTTGCGTGCTCAAATCCGCGGCACGCGATCTCTCCCACGAGACCACGTGTTCTGGCTTTCCACCCCGCTCGGGCCTGTTTGGCTTAAAAGGCGTCAACGTAAGTAATACATTAACTACAGATACAAGATATACCATCTAAAACAAAAGCTCTGAGATCGATTTAGCAGAACGAGGACTAAAACTACTACGGCCCTAAATTCCGTCAATTAACTCCTAATAAGTCTCTACTAAAACTAAATTCAGAATTTCTACACAAGTTCTACAAAATTCTTAACAATCTAAAATAAAAAAAAAACATTAAACAATTAAAAAACAATAACCACCTGTCCTACGGAAGGGGCCTGTAGGTAAGTCGAGACATCCGGTTCCACCATGCAGCTCCTCAAGCTATCCGGGATGAACATGAGTAACTCGCCTAATAAATAATTACTTCGTGTGTCCTCCCTCGAATGAACTTTCACTCTAAATATATCTTGGCCGAAAACTCACAACTTGGAATTGAAATAAAAAAAATGTAAATAAAAATCTTCAATCCACGTGGACCGCCGCGGAGCCCATCAAGTGGGTCAGCCTCTTCCAGCTTCTCTGATAACTCTGGATCACTTTTAAAAAATTATAATGGTCAGTATTAAAACTTTTGAGCTTTCTTCTCTTCGGCAGCTCTTTGCTTTTTTCAGCCACGAGGTTGCTCTTGTTCTTGTTCTTGTTGATGTTGTTGCTGATGTTGATGTCGGAGAAATAAAGGGTTTCGATGGGTGGTGGAACACCGCGCCCAGAAACAGGCATCCTACCAAACGGTGACCACACACTCCTGACACAACTATTCCTCGAAGGTTAATGGTGAGTTGTTGTCGCGAATTCCACGACTCGCGGTGGGAATCTTGTCCTATCCCTGGTCCCTAGCTGCTGGTACTGCTGGTAGTGAGGTTTGTAATCGAGAACAGAGGCGCCCTCTACCTTCCGCACTGAATTTCTGAGGGAACAGAGAGAACAGAGAACATCCACAAGACTACGCCGAATCACAGCGACGCTAGGCGTCGGCGTCGGCGTACTAAAATTCTTTTGCTGTTCCTAATATTCTTCTCTGAGTGAGACAAGGAGGGAAAAAGTTAAGAGTTAGGCGCACGCTCCTTCGGATGATACAACTACAATAACAAACCGAAACATAACATGGTTAAAGGGTGTTGTGGGAGTGAGTTTAAGTTTAAATAAGAATGAGTTAAAGTATGAGTACATGTGTGAGTAGAAGTGCTGGTGAATTGAGAGGGACGGCAATCTCTGCTAAATCACTCGCTGGGTTTCACGTCTCTCTTGGCTGATCCGGCACCTAACCACCATCAGGGTTCACTTACAGGGTACACTACTACTACAAAATTGGATATTGGAATCTTCTCACTCGCTCTTATACTTGCTTGCTATCCGGTAGCGGAAGTTGCGCGAGACGAGTCGAGATACTCTCGTATTTTTGGATTGACTTTCGGGCCGATATAGGAATAGAAGTAGAATGGAGAGAAGAGGATCGTTTGAGTTTCAGGAGGGAGAAAAATCCGCAGGCAGAAAAGCTTTAAAAGCTCTAGTGGTACTGCAGGTGTCTTCTCGCTTGGAATTTATATATCAAAAGCTTTCAAATTAACTTGATATATACTGCCAGACGTTGTAATTCAACTGCTAAACTACTAGATACGGGGATGTTAACAGGGACGATATTTCTGGCTGGGTACGGATCTATGGAGATGTAATCGGAGATGAATTTAGAAAAAGTCACAAGGTTTTGATTTTTTTCCTGAAATTTGCTTGTCTCGTGTTTTTTAATCGAAAATTGGACCAGAAATACAAGAAATTAATCAGTTGAAGCTACGGAATGGTCAGCTTAGGAAAAGTCGATCCGATTTAAAATTTCGTAATTTGAAGTTTTTTTATAAACGAAATAAAGAGAAAATTAGTTTCACCTTTAAAACTGAAAATAGAAATTATTCTCCCGCTTTGGAGAGTGATAAATATACTGACAAAAAATCAAAGAGTCTCGTAGACCAACAAAACTACCTTGTTAGTTAATATAACACTAAAAAAGAAAGTTTAAAAAATAAATAAATTATTTGTGAGTGTGTTTTTCAATAATTATTTTTGATAAAATTAACTAGCAACTTTGCAATAAATTTTGGTTTATTAAATAATGATTTTTGTTAAATTGCACTGTAATTTCTTAAATTTTGGCGTTTTTAAAGATATAAGCTCATCTCGATGTTACACTCGTCAAAAGCTTTCATTTGAGTACCCACATGCATTTTCATATATTTTTCATATATAATATATATAAATATATGAAAAATTGATGTGGGTACTTAAATGAAAGGTCTCGATGAGTGTATTGTCGGGGTAAGCTTATATCTCCAAAAATGTCAATAGTTCACAAGATACAAGGTCATTTTTCAATTATGTATATAAAAATGGAGCATTTTCGAATACAGCCTAAATATTTATCACAATAAATTGACTATCGGTAAGAATGATATGAAACCTTGAAAAGGCACACAACTCGAGCTTGATTTTTCTAATGTTACACAAATATAAAATATTTTAGAAAATAATTTTAATGATTTAAAAAATTTTAAAGGTACTTAATTTCTCCCAACCCTTCGTCATTCGCGTTCGCATTCGCTATTACCCTATCCACTATTGGACTGTCTATACTAGCGAGGTATATATATGTGAAAGCGTATATTTTTCATGCGGAATATGGCAGATGAAATTACCAGAGTTGTGTGGTAAGTACGAATAAGAGCACTTTTTCAAGTCAATGGTATGGGACACATTTGCGGAGATATGTACCGATACCGCACAGAGAGTCGGTATACTATCACAGATTCACGTGAATACGAACGAAAGCGGGAACGGGCACGAGAAGCTATAACGTACGACTGAAAGTAATAAAATAAAATTATTGCTAGAGAGATATCACAGAGTTGTAGACTCATATCAACAATTTGCAAGCCCTCTTCTCCACTCGTTTAATTCCAACGTTTATGTTTCAGGTTTTAAGTCAGAAACACACTATTACAGTACAGATTTCATTAGATTCACTGATGAGATTTGTTAAATGTTTAATAAGCCTTAGTAATTTTTAATGAATAAATTTTTAACATTTGACAATTTATTAGCAGTTAATAAATATTTTTTAATTTTTATAAAATAGATTTTTCGATTATTGAATAAAAAGTGAGCATAAAAATTTTATTGACACTTTTTCTGATGTTATAAATAATTTTTATAAAAAATTTAATTTAATTAAGGACATTAATAATTTTGTACAAAAATTTGGATCAATTGAAATTAAAAATAAAAAAATGGTCTAAAAAAATTAATAAATTTTTTTTAACTTTTAATAAACATTTATCCGAAGTTAAAAAAAATATTTATAAATATTAAATAAATAAATTAATTAATAGTTAATAAATTTTTCTATTAATATTAGAAATCTTTTTTTATAAATTTTTTTACGTACAGCTGTGGCAAAATTACGAATAATGAACTCGCGTTTAAAAAACAACGAACTACTGAAAAGCTAGTGATCATGTTTTTGTTGTTGTCGAGTCTTACTTGTAAGCGCGACGACCTTATATCCCCGTACTAGCGTAGTATTGTCCAGAGTTTAAGAAAATAAAAATAAAAAATATATATTTATAAAATAAAAATAGCAGACGTGATGGATTCCGCGGTTTGAGGGAATGCGTACATGTAAGTAAAGACTACCGATGTCGTGACGCGATTTAAGGAGCACGCTTGTCACCCAGAGCGTTGCAATTGTGGGTGGAATGTTTTCTTACTTATACTCATTCTCATTTATACGAATAGAAATCATCGAAGTCTAATGTGTGGGTAATATGTGTAGTGAATGCTTGTCAGTAGTTTCTGGTGTGTTATGCTAAGACAATGAAATGACCATCGGGGTCTTTGCAATCTGCAAGCGACGTTCGCGACGGGTTTCGCATACGAAAGTTTCACTGCAACGGTTGATGCTCTCAGAACCACTTAGAATCGAATATTCTTGGGAACTTCACGTCATTTACGGAGAAATTTAGTATAATTTTTAAGCTGTCATTAAAAAATTGTCAATTGAAAAAAAAAAAAAAAAAAAATTTTTTTTTTTTTTTTTTTTTTCAAAATAATTTTAAAACCTAAATTTTTAATTTTTTAAATTTTACTTTCCTACAAAACTTGGCGCCATCAATCGTTTAAAAGTTTTAAAATAAAAGGAAAAATTCTTAAAATTTAATTTTCTAATTTTCGTTCAAAATAATTTTTATTATTTTTTAAATTTAATTTTGACGAGAAAAAAAAATTTTTTTTTTCAAATTTTTGTATGTTGAAATAATTTAATATACCCGTTCTTGATTTATTTAAAAACTATTAATTTTGTTTTTGTTATTAAAAAAAAAAATATTGTTTATTAATTAATTTGCCACTTGCTTAAAAATCAGTTAAAAAGAAAGATTATTATTTATATAAATATATAAAAAATATATTTGTATAAATATATAATAATTTTTTTTTGTCACAAATTTTTTATATTATAATAAAGATTTAGGTGATAATAAATAAAAAAAAAAAAGGTAAATAATTTTTATTTACTCAATAGAGATTTATTAAATATAAATTACAATGCTGGAAGTTCGAAGAAGTAATCACTATTTTAATTAGCAATTACACCCTATCGATAAAGACCAAAGAGCACCTTATAATTCTATGTTTTATTTTCATTTTATTTTTATAACAAGTATTTTACAATCATTCATTATCTAAATGCTGTTTTAATCCGTTCGGCAGTTGTTACAAATTAACTTTTACTTTTATCAATAAACTTATTCAATTATTATTTATATATTTATATTTAAAGATGAGAGGTGTTGAAGTACTTATTAAAAATATAATAAAATAAAAAACGATTTTATTAACAAAGTGTTTTATCGGAATGGAAATGCATGATTTTACTTTTAAAGTTTCGTTTAGTCTGTACGTGTATTTAAATTGCACAATGTGAGCGATAGACTTTGGAACATTTATGAAAAATGATTAATGTTTAATTTTTTAGTAACTAATCTACAGATTGCCCTGATTATCCTTTTATTTATTTGCTTATTGGTCGTAGTACAGAATTAAAAATAATAAAAAAAATAAATTAGTCGAAACATCCTCTGTCGTTGATTTTTTTCTCTCCACCGCAGAACTATCGCTAACGATTTTTAATCGTTTTTTTTTTCTTTGCTTATTAAAACTGTAATAAATAAAATTTATAATTAGATTAAATCATTATTTGTAATAAATTATTATATTAACAATCATAAAAAATAAATTTTTTTTTTTCAGAAATTTTTAAAATATGTAATTTCTCATATCTTGGAATAAATTGTAAAAAAAAAAATTTTATTAGCAATCTTGCAGCCACTATATGACTGCTGTGAGTTGTAAGCTATAAATAAATAAAATTTTGCTTTATTAAACAATTATTTTTATTAAATTGTACTGTACTTTATTAACTATTGACGTTTTTAAAAATATAGGCTTATCCCGAAAAAAACCGATTTTATCATATGACTATTTTTGAGACAAAATTTTCCTCATTTTCGTAAAAATATAAATAATTTAATAATTTTTTTCATTAATTAATTAAATTAAAATTACGAAATAATATTAATCATAAAAAATAAATATTATTTATTTTGATTTAAAAAAAAATTTTTAAGCTTTCAAATTTTAATAATCAATTATTAGTTTATCAATAAATTTAATTTTTTCATAAGAATAATTTAAATTATACTGACCGATTTGTAGAATAAAAATTTTTAACAGAGAAATTATGTATTTTAAATTAATATACTAAAAATTTTAACTAAAATATTCTACCAAAATAAAATATTAAAAAACTAAAAAATTTTTTGACACCAAAAATTCTATTTTAATAATTTTAAAATTGAATAAAATTATTAAAAAAATTTTTACCCTTTTTAAAAATTCTTCAGCACAAATACGAGCTCTTGCATTCATAGATAATTTCATTTCACTTATTTCTCTGTCGATTTCCTCCATAAAATGTATAACAAAATCTATTATTTTGTGCTTATACATTTGTTCAACATGAATATTTGTAATAAGAAAACTTATATCATATCCCTAGAAGAAAAAAAAACAATTAAGTAATAAATAAATAAATAAAATTTCCAATAAAAATAATTATTAATAAAAAATGAAAAAACTTACTTTGACAGGTACTCTCCTGAGAATCATAAAATTCTCAGCTCTCATCATCATGAATCTTGTGAACTTATGACACAAAATTCTCTCCATTTCATCAACTTGTTTAACAGCTATACTTATCCTCATACTATTAATACTCGATTCAATTAAAACTTTTTCCTTATCATTCCTACTTACAATAACTGGAGTCAACAATAATTCTTTACTCATACCGACTTCTATTTCAGGTTTATTGTGTTTTTCAACAATTTGTGACTGAAAGTTCTCCATACACATCGCCGCTGTAAGCGTACGCCTCACAGCTGTTAAATACGGTTTTAATGTGCCAGACTAAAATAAAAAATAATAAATTAATATTATTTCACCATTGAAATTTTAGTAAATAATCATAATATTTAATATAAAGGAAATGTGATAAGATAAACTAGCACTTTAATTTATAACCTATATTTTCAATATATTTTCTTTTAAATACTTACCATGTTTACAGGAAGATTCGGATATATTATTGTGGGTAATAATTAAAAGTAAACTTTATCACTTAGCGGTTATTATTTATACAAATAAATATTATTTGTAAACATGTGAAAGATGACACATTACGATTGTAAAATATAAAATAGAGGAGGTTTTAAAACACTTTCAAAGGGGCTTGGCCGTTCTTTTTTATTACTGCGAATTTTAGGGTTTGTTCTAATGTTTTTGTTCGCTACTTATTGCTCTGTGGGTATCGCATGGGAGTTGGCAGATGTAGGAAATTTACAGCAGCGTACTCGCTGTCATATGTCATGATGGCGCCAAGTGACGAGAAAAGAATTGTTAAAATATTTAATATATCATAACACTGAAGTTAGCCGTCAGCTGTGTGACATTAAATTTAGATGAAAATTAATTTAGCAGATATTTGATAATTTTTTTTATTTTTGTAACAAATAAATTATGACAAAAAAAAATTATTAAAAAAATTAAGATTTAGAAATTTTTAAAAATAAAAAATGCAATTTTTTTTAAATAGTTTTTTGGAACAAATTTTTTTGCTTAATAAAATTTAAAAATTTTCAAGTGACAGCTAACTTTAATGTAATTAAATTTAGATCACATTCAAGTTAGCTGTAATTTCATAATTTTTTAATTTTATTCAACAAAAAGAATTTTTTTAAAAAATTATTTTTAAAAAATTACATTTTTTATTTTATTAAAATTATAGATGTCAATTTAAAAAAAAAAAAAAAATTTTTTTTTCACAATTTATTTGTTAAATAATTTTTAAAAATTATTAAATATCTGCTAAATTAATTTTCATTGAATTTAGCTGTCATTTGACACTTTTTTAAATTTTCTTTAATAAATAAATTATTGCAAAAAAAAATTGATGTTTAGAAATTTTTTAAGAATAATTTTTCAGAACAAATTTGTTAAATAAAATAAAAAAATTGTCAAGTGACGGCTAACTTTAAATTCATCGATAAATTTAATTAGATAAAAAACATTTTGCCTAATAAGATTTCAATAAATATCTGATAATTGTTTTGTTTATTGTAAATTAATAATTAATAATAATAAAATGTATAAAAACCTGCATGTAAATTTTTTTGAACAAATCATGAAAATTTTTTTTTGATAAAATATTATGACTCACCGAGATGTCTTCAATCTACAACAAAAAAAAATATTTATTATTGAATAAATTAATTGTTAATTTTTTTATAATTAAAAAATTAGGAAAACTTATTTATACTTACATATTTTTGCCTTTACCATTGACCCTTATGGAAAATCACTGACTCAATCTTATTTCACAAAACTGGACGTTCAAATTTTTATAAAAATTAAAACAACGTGAGAAAATAAAATTTAGAACATATTTAATTACAATCAGAATATTTGTTAATAAAAAACATTCAAAATTTATCCCCGTCTTTCTTTCTCCGACGCGATTTAGTGTAAGAAAATCTACTACGTTAATCGAATTAAGGTTAGGTTTTGGGATTTGACCCTTGTAGTAACGGTAATACATAATACTGAAGTTAGCGGTAAGCTGTAAATTTAAAAAATTTTTTTAACAAATTAATTACAATAAAAAAATGCTTCTAAAAATTTTGACTTGTAATTTTTATTAATTTTCACATGTGAAAGTTTTTAATTAATTTTTTTTTTTAATAATTTAATTGCTATAAAATTCTAAAAAAATTTTTAATATCTGTCAACTTCAGTGTTGTCGGTTGTACTACTTTAACAGAAAATTATTTTTTAATTATTTAAATTGTTAATTATCCTGATGCAAGCCAGAAATTTTTATTTTAAATTATAATTCTCTAAATTTAAATAGTGAAAATTAATAAAAAATTACAAGTGAAAATTTTTAGAAGCATTTTTTTATTGTTAAAAAATTTTTTAAAATTGACAGCTGACCGCTAACTTCATTATTATTCCCCGATTCCTTATTGGCTAAAAAATTAAGGCGCGCAATTTAAATTCCTAGAATAATTTAAATTCAAATTGAATTTATTCGCATTCTATTATTTCGTCAGATGGTATGTCAGTTTTTAGTTGACGCTGCTATTTTACGCGGGGAATGTTTGTTATGATCACGACGGTGATTTAATAACCGTCATCACCGTTATTTATTTAATTATCTACACAAATATTAAAAAAAAAAATTAATAATAAATAAGTGACTTATTTTTTGTGCTCACAATTTTTTAATCACCCAGCCGCGAAATATTTCAAACTAATTATTTGTGCACAAATGAGCATCAAACTCAAAACTTTGAGGTTAGATTGTCGAGTGAAAAAAATCTTTGGTTTAATTTAAATAATTAATTATACTGGAAAAATAAATAATCATGGCAAGAAGAAGAAGCTTGAATCGTCGTCGCTCACGAGGATCAATGAATACTTCTGGTGTTCTCAATGACGACACAAATGTTTACGATGACGGTATTTATATTTAATTTTATTATTTACATTTGACAGTAATTTTTTATTGGCAATTTTTAGATGATGAACTATGGATGAAACGTATCCCTGATGAATCAAATATATCAAAGTACTACAGAGGATCTATGTCTTCCTCTAGGTATTCAAAGTCCTTTTTAAATCCAGACTCGGATGTCATTGAAGCTTTGGATGATGATGAACCGTTTTGGGAGCGGTTGGATGATACTGACCCAAATATGTTGCCACGGAGAACGAGTGGAACTAATCATAGAAAATCTGTTAGGAAATGTACGTATATTAAATTATTTAAAAATAATTCAATTATTTTTGAATAATTAAATTATTGCAAAATTTTATCTTCAATTATTGAGACTTTAGCTCTAAAAAATACAATAATAAATATTTTGATATTATTATGTTAATTATTTAATTATTATTGTATTTTTTTAAGCTTGAGAAATTCTCAATAATAATTGACTTAATTAATTTGATAAAATTTATGAATTATTATCAATTTAGATTATTTTTTTTCTAATTTCAATTTTCATAATAAAATTTTATTTTAATTCAGGTTTGCAAAAAATTGATTTTTTTAATTATTTTATACTTTATTTAATTATTAATTTTATAAAAAATTTAAGAATTACCTCATTGAAATTTTTAATGTTTAAAAAAAAATTCTTAAATTAATTTTTCCAATAAATAAAAATTTATAAAATTTTATTTATCCTTTTTTGATAAATAAAAAAAAAAAATAATAAATAAATAAAAAAATAAAAAATTCTTAAATTTAATTATTTTCTAACCCTGATTAAATTTTCTAATTATTTTTACATTAATTTATTTTTTTTTAGCTAATACTATAAATGAAACATTGACATCAGAGTCATCAACAATACCTCCACCAAAGCGAAGAAAGTTCCTAGCCTCTAAAACCCGTAAAAGCACCGGAGACGTATTTTCCCAAGCCCTGAACGACTCAGAGCCAGCAGTGGAGTCCGAGCCAGTCCGGCCATCCGACCGGCACGTCCAAGATTCCCGGCAGTCTTTTTCTCAAAGCGAAATGATAGACCGGGGTCACCGTTCAGGATTTCAGTCATCAGAAAGCGAGCACGAGCCGCGAACCAAGAGAACTATATTCAAGAAACCTCGCCGAGCTAGTTCCAGTGTTTCCCGAGTTTCTCTCTATGAAAAAGTACTCGACGAAGCCGACGTATCAGCAGTTGGACCTTCGCAGCCTCCCGACGACCGGAGAACCTTCGTCAAGCCTCGTACTACTTTTTCTAACTCACCTCGGTACAGTTCTCCGAACAAGAGTAATCTAAGTCAACAAAGCTTGACGAGTAGCAAAAACGGAGATGGAACTGTGGAGAGCGACAGTGATCTTGATCTAGCGTCTCAGCAACGTCCGCGCTTTAGACAACATGCAGTCCAATCTGGAGATCCTTTTGCCAGTATCATCAGCGAAACTAGCTCTGAAAAAGATGCTAGTCAGATTCAAAAGAGTCCCGATCAATCCGGAAGATCAATACAGTCAGAATCTAGGAGAGACGAAAATTTAAGACCAGAAATTGAAGATCCAAATGAAAATGACTATAAATCTTCGACTTCAGGAGGGTCTAAGTCTAATTCAAAAAGCAGTAATAATTTTGTACTCCGTGACTCTGCTGGTGAACATTCTGATAAACAGAGCAAAGCCAAAAATTCATTAAGAACTCGCGCGTCGTCAGTACATTCAGATATTTCGGAGAACAAATCTTCGACGACTAGTATCAGCGAAACTTTCAAGTCAATAGAAAATATTCCTTCGGAATATGAGACCAATAGTCAGGATTACGAGCCTATTGAAGAAGAAGTTAGTGAGGCGCCGATGGAAGCTGAGGAAAATCAAATTGTGAATCCAAGTCACAGTCAGAAAACTCTTGAAGAAGGTACTGTTGAAGAGACTTCAGGTTTTAGAGCTGATGATTTTGATGAAGATGAAGATGAAGAGGTGGGTGATAAGGAAAATCGGAAGAGTCTTAATAATTTAGAGGAGGATGTTAATGTTTCTCAGACACGAAAGAGTCCGAAGAAAAGTGGTAGCAAGAATAGACAAACTTCTGATGCGATTATTGCTAGTCAGGAGGAGAAAGAGATTTCGAGGCTTGACAATTCAAGGACTGTCAGTCGTAGAACTAGGCAGAGTGAAGGTGACTCAGTTAGAAATAGTTCTCAAGTTCAGGTGGAAGTTAAGAAAAAGAGTCGGGGAAAAAAATCTCGTTCTAGAATTTCTGAGGTTGATAATTTGACCTCGGGAATTGAAGCTGATAGAAGTTTGAGTGGATCTGCGAGGAAGACGAGGTCTGGACGAGTTTTGGAGGGATTGGAGAAGGGAACTCCTGAGAAAAGCTTGGGGGGTAAATCGCCTGGGAAGGCTAAAAGGTCGAGGTCTAGGATAAATGAAGAGGCGGAGGTGGGAGTCGGTTTGGAGAAGAGTTTGACGGACTCCCAGAGGAAGACCAGGTCTGGGAGGGTTTTTAGGGAAGTTTTGAGTGACGATGGTGAGTTTGCTGAGCGGTCGAGAATTATTGTCGAGGAGGGCAAGAAGATTCAGAGAAGAATTTTTGGAGATTCTGAGGAAGAGGAGGAGGAGGAGGAGGTGAATGAGAAGGTTACGGAGGTTGGTGAAGCGACTGAGAGGCTGGGAGGGAAAGATCATAGTCAAAAAAATTTTGATGGAGTTGTAGAGAGTCAAGAAATTGGAGATAGTATTAGGGGTGGAAAAGTGGGTTCAATTGTTGGGAATTTGGACGCTGGAGAAGGAAGTAAAGATGCTGATGATCAAGAGGGCGATGAGGAAGTTAGTCAGGAAGATGATGAGGAAAGTCAGGAAGTTGAAAATCAAGAAGGTGGCGAGGAAGTTAGTCGGGAAGATGATGAAGAAATAAATCCAGTTGAAAATCAAGAAGAAGAAGAAGAAGAAATAAATCCAGAAGTAGAAAATCAACAAGCTGAAGAAGAAATAAGCCCAGAAGTGGATGAAGAAGAGAATTCAGAAACTGAAGAAGAAATACTTGAAAAAACTCCTCAAAGTCAAGAAAAAAAAATAAGTAGAATTGAAAAAATAGACGAAGAAAAAAATAAATCAATTTCTAAACGTAAATCTAAATTAGGTTCACCGAAACATTCTTCAACGCGTTATTTTAACAAAGATAAAAGTTCTGATGAGCTTGACAGTGATGAAATTGATGAAGAGTTGGATAAGTATGTCAGAAATACTTCCAAGCTGTCTAGTTTACAAAATAAAAGTAAACCAAGAGAAATAAATCCGACACCAAGTGACTTACCCTTCCGTGAAAGTGACTCCGATAATGATAATTTTGGCGAAGTTAACGAGGCTATTGAAGAAGCTAGACCTAGTACGTCAAGTATAAGGACAGTGAATAAAGCTGTAGAATCTAACAAGTCACGAGGATCTAAGCAACTTCAGAGTAACCAAAGATCTATCTTGAGCTTTTTTAGCAACACCACTGCAAGACCGTCTTTGCATATCAGTACCAAGCCGCTGGCGTCTTCGGATCTGCTGAAAGAAGTGGATGCTAAGATGAAAGAAATAAAGAAGCGGCGGGACGAGTCTTTTGCTAAGCAAATGGAGGAAGAAATGGCTGCTAAGCCGGTTAAGTTGATGCCGGTGAAGAAGAAAATTGGTGTCAGCTTGGTGAAGAAGAATGTTAAGGCTAAAGAGGTTAATAAGGCGTATATTGTTAATGGGGTAGTTTATAGGAAGCCAAGATTGCCACGGCCAAAACACTGGGCTACTGATAGGCTGTATAAATTTTTGTGGAAAAAAATGGAAGCTAAATATGATCTTCAGACGCGAGTCAAGTCGGAAAAGTTTGTCACTGACCTCGCTAAGGCTGTTGAAGTTATCACGAAGAAGAAAAAGTACGAGGATTATAAATTTGTGCTGGAAGAGCTGATGAAGAAAATGGCACGGTTGGGGATTATTATTACGAGGAAGGATTTTTATGATTTTTGCTATGATTTTCTGCCGTATGAGTTCTTTTTTTTTAGCAATAAAAAGAAGCTATTTTGGTAAATAAAAATGTTTGTTACTTTTATAAAATTTTGGATTTTTAATTTAATGTTAAAAATATATTTTTATATAATATTTTCTACAAAAAATAATATTATTTCAGATGGTAAATTATTAAAGTAAAAAATTTTTTTTTTTAGAATATAATTTTAAACGCTAGAATGAAATTTGAAAATATTAATCTTGGCGTTGTTAGATTAAAAAAAAAAACAAACAAAATATATAGTCATTTTACAATAAATAATTAATCAATTATAAATCGTTTTTTTTTTTACACGAAAAAATAATTGAGTTTTATATAATTAATTAATAAATTGAATTATTAATTTTTTTTTTAATTAACAATTTTTTTGTTGCATTTAATAATTAATCATATTGATGATAAGGAATATTAAAAAAATTATAACAGAATACGGCCAATTAGTAGCTTTTATAGCTGTTGAAAAGTTTGACAAAAAAAAATTTCTCAGTCTAAGAATTTTTCTCATCAAATCAAGTAGATGAAGTTCTTCTAAATTACTTCCTTTATTCAAGTTATCTCATTTGGATATTTCCCACCGAAACGGATGGTTTAAAAAATTTTAATTTTTAATTTTATTTATTTTTTAATGGGAAATTTCGGGGATAGTTTAAATAAAGAGCCAATCGTTTCACTAATTTATTTGATTTATAGTTTTCACAAAATTTTTAATCCAAAAGTGTTGTATTATAAAATTTCCAAAAATAGTCTTGTCTGTAAAAAAATTATCAAAGGCACAATACTAAAAAGAATATTAATTCCTAAAAAAAATACCTTAAATTGAATACATTTTTTTTTGGCACTTGTAAACACTAGTCTAAGTTTTAAAATTAAATAATTATTACAAATTATAATAATAATAATAATAATAATAATAATAATAATAATAATAATAATAATAATCAGTCATGAAAAATTATTTTAATTAATTAAAATTTAAATATCATGATGAGGTTCATGACAATAATCATAAATAGGAATTTCCGGCGGTTCTTCGGGTAATTTGGGCATGCATCCTCGAGTGACACAAACAACGCAAAGTGTGACAGCAAAAGCAGTAGCAATGTGCCAAGAAAATGCCAGAGCTACTCTTTCAGGAGACAAAATTTCTAAAGGATAAGTCCTGACCATGTGAGCGATCCATCCTCCATGAAGAATAGTAGTGAAACCTCTGAGAATTTTCAAATCTGGCCAGATTATTTCCAGCAAGACAGTGAACGAAGTCATCCAGACAACTCCCGCGAGGATTTTATTGGGAGTGTTCATCGCTCCACTGGCCCAGACAAACAGAAACCCTTCCACAAAAAAACTTTGGGCAAGCGCTAAATGCGCCAAGCTGTTGGTCACATTTCTTGGGAAGTAAAACGTCAGAACGTCTACTAGACCGGAAAATGCGAAAAATAAATAAATTGTCGCGTGGACAACTTTTGGAGATACTGTTTCGTTGTCAGGAAGACCGCCGATCATTGTACCAACGAGACCGATCGCAGTGGCGATTAATTTGAGACTTCCTTCGATTGGATGAACTGAGAAAAGTTTTTCACAGTATCGAGCGACTCTTCTGGACTTTGATGGGTCATTTTCTTCATTGCGCTTTGGAGTGATCCAGAATTTTGCGTACTCGCAGCACCACTTCAAGCCGAAGGCGTAAAAAATGCAGCCAATTAATACGTACGGAAGCGCTGATTCAAATGATTCCATTTTTAGAGATTTAATTTAAAATAAATAACTAGAAAAAAAAAAAAAACAAATTAAATTTTTAATAAAATTTATTTTAATCAGATTGTAAATTTTTTTATTAATAAAAATTACTTACTTATTTTTTTATAAATTTTGTTTTTTCATATTAAAATATTTTTTGGTGAACTATGATTGTGTCGACTGTGCAATAAGCACGAGATAAAGTAATTTAAAGTAGGCCGGACTTTATTTATAATTTGTTAAATTGTTTTAGTTAAAAATATGTGGGCCGAAATGTTTTGGCCGAACTTACGCGACCTCTGAAAAGTTTTTCAAGCCCATGAATCGTTCAGCGATTTGTTTGAAAGTAGAGTGTTGCTCTATCAGCTGCCAGAGATGTGAAAGTCTGCTACGCTACATCTGAGTCTCTGAGTTTTCGACTGAATATAACTTATTCTTTGATAGTTCCCCGAATAGCCAGGCGCTTTCTCAGAAAGTAAGATACCGGCAAGTAATAAAGCTTAGCTAAAGAAGATTTAAAAAAAAAATCGAAAATATTGCATTTAATTATTGTAATTTATCATTAATTTTTAAATTAATACATTAGCCATAAAATATAATGGAGTAATGGTAATTTTCACTATAAATAAACTCAAAATTAAATTTTTTCAAAAATCTTGCGAGTAAGCTATACTTGATAAAATTGGCATTAGAGATCAATCATCACTTAAATTAAGCAACAATACTTTTTTAGATGTTGATAAAAATTAGAACAATGATTTTAAATTATTAAATTTACAAAATTTAATTTAATTTAAAAAATTTTTATTTTCAAGATTTTTTAGTCGGGTTAAAAAAAAACAGTAAGAATAGTAAAAAATTTTCAATCAGTTGCAATTTTTTTTAAAATGAAAATTTTCAAAATTCCTTACATGCAACGATAACTACATCCTTACTGATTAAAAAGCAATTTGGTTTTTTATTTTCAAATGATCCATTTTTGAATTATCGAACCGACCATAAAGAGAACAATTTTTTCTAGTACTCTACGAGATTGTTAATAACTCTATAATAATTAAATATTTTTTAATAAAAATTTAAGGTAATAATCTTCAATGTACCCTCAAAAAAATAAAAAAAATCCGATCCCCAAATTCCTTTATTTTCCCTGTCAAAAAAATTCCCGAAAATCACCTCTATCGACTGATTTTGATGGCTCTATATATACTTCAGAGTTACCATTCTACTTGTGAGAAAAATGCGACACCTAGCGGAGAGTTTGGGAACTAAACTCCGCTAAAATAGTATGAGACGTCTAAAATGTGGTTTTAAGACACCTTTTAACCGAAAAAATCTCCTCAAAACTCCGTTTTTAATCTTAGAAAATATTTCCGTGTATTTGTAGGAAAAATTCGAATTAAAAAGGTAGACTAACAAGGAGAGTAGGACTTTGATATTTGTTAACGATGGCGAGTGGGTCTTTGTGTGATGCACGGCTCTTAAAGGAGTGTGAGTAGATGTAAAGAAATGTCGGTTCCACCCGGTATATTCTACTGCAAGAACATACCAGCAGCGGCTAGGCATTGAGTCCGTCGTTGCGTTGCGTTGGAACACTTGAAGCCTCAACCAGTTACGGCAACAATTGGCTTTGTCTTCACGCCGTCGGCGCTTGCAAATTGGTAGAAATCTTGATTAAAGGTGCAATTCCACTACTGCTGCTGCTGCTGCTGCTGCTGCTGCTCTGCCTTAGGAATAATATGAATTGCACCCCGATGCTCTCATTCCTCTTTACTTGTTTGTCTTTTTCCTTTTATTTTTCAGCTTTTTGTTCTTCACGTTATTCCTCATCACAGTATTCTCCGTCGTGAGCATAGAAAGGAAGATAAAATCCCAGGAATTATTTATAAACAGCCATGTCATTTTTTTCATTGGTATTTGTTCATAAATTATAAAACTTTACTCAAAAAATGAAGCTTTTTTTTCAGTTTTTTTTTAAATATTCCTCCTTCATTTTTTTTACTAGTCAGAGCAATGATTATCACGGCTTACAATATATATTATATAAAATTTTGAATTTTAACGCACAGACCGCGTTTATTGTATGTAATATTGTAATCTTTTATATATAAGTAGCTCAATTCAATGAATACACGGTGTATTATCCGGATGATCTGACTGAATGGGCTTAGAGCGCTTATTATTGACGATACATCATATAATATATAATATATATAATGCATAACAATAATGTGGATGTAGTAATCGAATGTTACCCTTGTCCAGGACACGGGGCGGCAGATAAAGAATTCCCAGCTTGGTCAATCCCAATCGAGTGGACATTTTGCTTGCAAGGAGTTCTTCTACCAGTCTTAATAGAGGAAACCAACAATTAAATCCCCGGACTACGTGTTTCTATTCACCCTCGGCTTAATCTTGTTCGCTCCTCGGACTCGGTCATGAAAATGTTGACATTTGGATGATTATCGGCTAATCGGTTTTCGGTTATGAAAATTTCTGATGGTGGGAAAATTATGTTTTGTTAGAATTGCCAGATGGGATGTTTATTATTTCTCAATGACAAAGAAATCTCTATTTTTTTTTTTTTGGTTAATTATTGTTTAGATATCTTAACAATTATCCGTGAAAAAATTTTCTGGCGTTGTCTGATGTGTCAGTATATGGCCAGACAAAAAATTTGATGTTCATATCTGGCTTGATACAAAAATTAGCCATATCAAGACATATTAGGGTTGATATGCCCGTAGTAGTCTTGATATTGTGACACACAAAAAAAAAAATTTTTTTTTGACCTAGAAAATTTTTTCTTATACTTAAAAAATTGTAATTTTTATGAATAAAGTTTTCTACTAAAAAAATTTAGTATTTTAGTTAGAAAAAAATTTTTTTCCAGTGCATACTCATTTACAATTTTTTTTTTCAAAAGTAGTGTTGAAAATTTTCAACAGATGGCGCGTGTTTGGTGAATTTTCTCACTACAAAAGAGTTCATTTCAATTTTTCAAGTTCTGAAGTAAGAATAATTTTTTTGACTCTTTTATGAAGCTAGCTTGACAATGGTTTTAAAGTTTACTTCACTACGAAACCAATTTTTGAATAATACGACAAATGACGTTCTAAAAAAAAATAAAAAATTCGAATAAAATATTTTATTAACCTGATATGGCCGAATATAACCAAGTAAAGTCATATAAAAAAATTTTTCACGACTAGGTATTGATTTTATTAAATTTAGTTCCTAAAACTACCGCCAGGTGTCGCAGTTTTCTCGCACTCAGAAAGGCAACTCCAAAGTATAAAATACTCCCAGGTTTTTTTTATACGAATAATTTCTTTAGACTAGAAACTTTGCGACAAGAAACAATTCCAAGGACAATCTAACACCAGAAAACTCTTTCCACCCTTTCCATCCAAAAGTAGTCTAAGTACTGAGAACTGATTCTCGGATTCTAAAATTTTCAGTCTATCTCATTTAAATCTACAACAAAACTAATACCCAAGGATCTTACTCCCTGGCAGGCAGACTACTGCCAGCGGTACTTCTATTCAGAAATGGAGCTCGACTCCTCTCCTCAGTGAGTCCAACAACTTCAAGCCACTCGTACTTCTGTTTGTGTTTGCTAATTGTGAATTGTCTACTTCTTGCCCGGGTGCCTCAAGTGTCTTTTGTGCAAACACACCCACACCCTCAACAGTTATACACAAAGCCCGAACAATTCTATCAGCCGTAGTTTCTCCTTTGGTTGGTTGGTTGGTTCATGTGTCACATTCGTATCACTGATATGTTTTACATAAATATATACATTTATACGTGAATGCTCAGACCGTAGGTTTAACAAGGCAGCTAAGTTCAGCTTCAGCACATCCACCAAATGTGAATACATCTCCCATCTATATATATATAACTTATAGCACACATCCGGGGGCTTAGAAGTACTCGAGTTTACCTCACTACATGTGCTACAGCACAACAGTACACTACAGATTGCACACTACACACACAAGAGGCACCCGCGAGCAAAAGGCTACCAATTTTTAGGTTTACAAGCGCATAAGAGGGCGATAGTCTTTCTTTGTCACGTAGCTCACAACCTTTTTCACTTTATTTCCCTTCATATTCATTCTGGATAGTTTTTTTATGCTAGAGTTGCACTTTTGGGGTTGCCATGCATGAGCAGTGTGCAATTGTTGCCGGTATATTTGATTTGATTCACTGTTCTTTGTCACTATTCAAGCTTCGGAGACCCAGTTCGCTCCCATTACAGCTGATAATGGCTGTATCTATCGAAACCCACGCGAATTTGGCAATTCCCGCGATTCGATAAGTGTTTGCACGACGCTGCTGAAATTCTACATGCCAAATTGTCTCGAAACTAACCCTTCTGCTCTGCACTACACCTATCATTCTTATTAGTGGATTTAGTTGAGTGTTGCTAAATAATCCATTGATTTAATCGATACAATTCGAACTATTATTTTTTTTAAGAATTCTCTTCAGATGTTTTCCTGCACACAGAAAGAAAAAAATCTTGAGTCAAGCGTAAATTTTCTTAAATCAAGAAAATCTTGAGGAAGATTGAAAATTTCTTGAATGAAGTTAAAATTTCTTGGACGAAGTTAAATTTTTTTAAGCCAAGAAAATTTCTTCTTGCTCCAAAATAAATTCGGTCTTCCTTACAAGTTTCTTGGCTCAAGAAATTTTTTTTTTCTGTGCACAGAAAAACAAATTAAATTGATTCAAAAGAATAATTCTTCAACCAAGAATATAATTTTGAAGGGGGTAATTTTCTTGAATTAAGAAAAAAAATTCCTGAATCAAGTAAAATTTTCGTAAATCAAGAATTTTTATACTCGAATCAAAAATATGAAGGAAGCTCTTCAAAATTATATACTTCAATCAAGAACATTTTTTTTTCTGTGTGGGAAAAATTTTTCTGAATTGGCTTGATCTGAGAAGTCCATAAATAATTTTTTTATTTCAATATATAGCATGATCATCGGCCATATTGAGCCGTATCTAGCTTAATATGGATTCATAAGTCTTTATATAACTTTTAATACGATTTTATCAAGCACAATGTAGTCATATCTGCCCATATATGATTTTTAAAGAAATCTAACTTTGAAGTATTAATTTATAAAATAAAAATTATTGTTTTTATTCATTTCATTCATCAAAATATCATAAATTATAGGATAATTGCCTGGAGTCAAGTTCGATACAATGCTAAACCAACTAGAACTAGATTTATGTTGATATCTCTACCTAAAATTAAAAAAAAATGCTTACTATGTTGCAATAAAATATTTTAACCTTCTTTCTAATAATCTTAGGACATTTAATTATAGTAAAAAAAAAACGCTAAACTATAAAATAAAAAATTAGATCAAGAATTTGTCATTGTAATAGTACAAAAAATTTTTGCAATATTAGTATTTTCTTAAACTATTTATGCATTTTGTATTTTTTTTTATATATATTCTTAAATATAGGATAATTTATCTAATATCTAGTACTAGCATTTATGTACAGATGCTCTTGCATCTCTGCTACACTGATAAAAAAAATGACTTGATTCAAGAGCCAAACTCTTGAACCAAGAATTCCATTTTTAAGAAATTAATTTTCTTGCGTCAAGAGAATAAATTCTTGAGCTGAGAAATTATTCTTGGCCTAAAAAAATTTTTTTGTTTCAAGAATTTATTTTCTTTACTCAAAAAAATCATTTTCTTCAAAATGGAATTCTTGGTTCAAGATTTTGGCTCTTGAGTTGCGTCAATTATTTTATCAGTGTAGAAAATAAATAAATAAATTAAAAAAGCTTATATGTCATTGAATTTTAGTTAAAAAATTTTTTACGGAATATAAATTTACAGCAGGAATTTTTTTTTCACATATTTCTCATTAATTACTCAATTATAGCAACACTAATTTGTTCCCCTGATAATACGTCGAACGTCGACGGGTATATGTATCATTGCTTGGCATGTGCCGTCGTTTGAGTTGGTGGTCGCACGTGCAGCCACACCAAACTTGTCGCTCGGCAAACAATAAACTCCATAGCCAAGTACTGTCATCAATTTAATCGGGTAAAATACCTTGGATAGAATACCGGTCAATATTTAAAACCGTCAGCCATAAGTGTTGAACAAATTTCCTCGGTGTACATAAATATACCGATAGATCATTAGTTTATCCTAAATAATAATAGTAAACACTGATACATCAAACAAAGAATCGTGTGGGAAGGGGATGTGCGACAGTGTAGTGTCTTTTTAAGTTTTATCAACTAGCACCGTTCTTTGCACGTACAATAAACTCTTGGTGTTCCCTTTGCTCTTCACTCCAGAGTTTCATTCCATTTCGATTCGTTCTTGCTCTTAAACTTTTCGACTAGATGGCATTGTCCTTGTCTGGTCTTAGTCGGTAATCTGCTTTGGAGTGTCTCTGGCTGCGCGATTGGCGCGGTAGCAAAGAACGAGGGAGAATCAACCGAGTTTTCATTGGCTCACTGTAAATCCATACTCGGTACTCGCGGGGACGCCTCATTCGCGGCTGTCGGAGAGTATACACACACCAAAAAGCGTCCCCTAGGGAATAAAACCACCCTAAGCGCCGCACCAGCTTTCTCATTCATTCTCACACCATATTCTTCTGTCACGTTCGAGCTGAAATACGTCCATTTATAGTTTTAGACAAAACTAAGAGGCCAATACCTTTTTGGATTTAGAGCGATTATTTATTTTAGATTCATAGATAAATCTTGTAAAATTTTTGATCAGTTGGACAAATTCAATATTCTGTAGAGACCAAAGTCCTTATGTGAATTTTTCAACATTTTCCATTTTTTAAACATAATTCAGCTCGTGAAAAAACTTTTTTAAAACGGTCAATTTTTACATCAAACTGAAAAAATAATTAACTTGACTCAAGAGAAAAATTCTTGAACCAAGAAAATAATTTTATTGTCTTGAATCAAGACGGAAAATTCTAGAATTACTTAGTTTAAGAATTTTTCTACTCAAATCAAAAAGTTTTAATTCCTCAAAATTATTTCCTTGATTCAAGTAAATTTTTTTTCTATGTACACTTTTTTTATAATGTGCAGTACATTGGTTACGTCAATTAACCTCACATTATTCCAAAATTGGTTTCACAGTTGATAAAACTAAAAATCAATAACAGACAAACATTTTAAATGAGTGAAAAAAAAAATTTTTGTTACAATATTTAGTATCTCAAAATTAACTCTCTTGTAGCGAGAAAATTTAGCGACCATGCGCCACCTATCGGAGACCTTCAACACTAATTTTCCTTAAAAAGTTAAATGTGGCCATATTAGGCCTAATATGGTCATATTGAGTAATTTCAAGTGATATAGAGTCTTATTAATACAAATATAGCTGTTTTTGTATCAGCTAACACAAAATTTTCCCTGAAACCTGTAAAAAATGCGCAATAAAATTCCCCCTTGAAATCGATATTTGTGAAGCGATTTTTGGAAATAAAGCTCGCCTTTCCGAATTGATCAAGCAGTCGT
This sequence comes from Cotesia vestalis, assembly GCA_000956155.1. Taxonomy (NCBI): domain Eukaryota; kingdom Metazoa; phylum Arthropoda; class Insecta; order Hymenoptera; family Braconidae; genus Cotesia; species Cotesia vestalis. The sequence goes on from JZSA01003140.1 coordinate 43,348, forward strand.
GCTCCGTCCTGGTCGCGGGGTAGAGAACAGGAGCCTGTGTATCGGATCTATAGGGCTCGGTGTAAACGAGTGGGCGTGGTCTTGGTGTAGGTTATCCAGGCCACGCCTCCCGCCGCGAAAAGGTGCAGTAGAGGGGAAATTGCAGCAGGAGCACGCTGACAGCATCAGAAAGTACTTCCATCTCCATCGGCGGTGACCAGCTAGCTAGCTGCTGGCTAGATTGAGCTTTAGTCGCGCAACTAGGGCGCCCCCTTTGCCCTTTCGCGTTGCATTGAAGAACCACGAGACACACGGGTTTTTCTCGTGCAAACACCACCCGAGACACCGAGTTTAAGGGTTCAACGATCTTACCCGGGACCTCATCAACTGCCTCTTGCTCGCTAGATCTTGTCCCCGAGGAGACGATCGTCATTTTTTCGCCGGGGTTCACTTTACTGGAAGCTCGCCGACGGTCACGGTTTCTCTCAGTGAAGTGTCGTGATGTTTTTTTGTAATTATCATCATCATCATCATAATCATTAATTTTTAAAGAAGAAGACTTTGAAATTTATTAAAGTGATTTTAAGAGAGAGGAGTGATTTTTTTAAACCAAGATTGACATTTTAATCACAACATTTTTATTCTCAGGTCTGGACAAAATGATAAAGTGGCCGGATTTTTGGAACTGGCGACAGTGTTATCAGTGACGGGGATTGCTCATTAATTTTTTGAGTAGTGATTGTGATTACTGTGTAACCGGTCGAAGCAGATTAATTTTTTTGTATAGGTAAGAATTTTTAATATTTTTTTTTAATGAAAACTTTTTCCTTCCCGACGTTAATATTTATTTTCTATTTTTTAAATTAATTAATCTATATAAAATAATAATTATTCAAAGTTATATTTTCATACTAGATATATCTCATAATTTTAAAAGTTTGACAAGAATTTATATTTTTAAACAAAAATATCTGATATTTTACTCCATAAAAAATATATAATTTTTTGCAACTTTTCTTCGTTAAATTTCTTCTAATTATTTTAAGATTTAATTTTATTAATTTTTAGATACATAATTAATAATCTTATAAAATTTCTTGCCGAAGGTACAATTAATTGATTTTACTCCGAAAATTCGCAATTAAATTTTTTTTTTTTTTAATTTCAAATAAAATTTTTTAGGCAGCAGTTTTTTTTTAAATTAAAGAATTTTTTTTATTAAAGAAGACTTAACTTGTAGTTTTATGATCGTGAATTAAGCAAAAAAATTCTTTAAGAAATTTTTCTTGGTTTGAGGACAAAATAATTTTTGTCCTGAATTAAATTAATTGTGGAATTTAAAAAAAAATAAATCAAAAATTTCTTCAAAAAAATTATTTTCATAATTTTCAAAAATGAATTTATTTTTTAATTATCAGTAAAAAAATAATTTTATTTTATTTTTTTAGTTTAAAATCTGAGAAAATATTAATTTTATCGAAAAAAAAATTTCTTTAAGAAATTTCTCTTGATTTAAGGACAAAATAATTTTGGTCCTGAATTAAATTAATTGTGGAATTTAAAAAAAATAAATTAAATATTTCTTCAAAAAAATTATTTTTATAATTATGAAAATTTTCAAGAATGAATTTACTTTTAAATTATCAATAAAAAAATTTTTTTAATTCAAAAATTGAGAAAATATTAATTCTACTTAAAGTAAAAATTTCTCTAGCCTTCAAACTGAAAAAAAAATTTTTAAAAGTAAAATAATAACAAAAATTACAATAAAATCAAGCAACTGTCGGTGTAGCCCTCGATAAAAAATAATCAAGTACAGAGAACGAGTATAATAGCGCAATTATAACTATCAAAAATGACCGAACAATTAGCTCTTATCATAAAATATGTATAACGTGTTGCAGTAAGTGGATGAGGTAGGACTTGCGTAAGACGGACGATGTTGACGAGTATAATGAGTGAGCTAAGTAGCAAGTAGAGTAAGTGGTGTTAAGTCTGGGTCTGGGTCGGGGTCGCGATATGAGTATGGAGAAAAGTTTCAACCGAACAAACCCGAGACCTAATCTTAGCGGGCTAAAATTGCTCTCTTTCTCTCTCTCTCTCTCTCTCTTTCAAGTGAGTATGCAGTTCGGTACTTTGGTATTATCCGAAGTAACATGTGGGACAGGGTGGTACTGAGTACGTTTTTCAGGGGCTTCGGTTTATAAACTTCAAGTACTAAACTACACAATGGATTATTATTGTATTGGAGGGGCTCGCGAGGCAAAAAGGGGCCTTCCAATCTCTCTTTCGTTTCATCTATAGGCTACATCCAAAGGCGAGACTTTATTTTATTTATTATTGTACACTGTAAACGGTTTTGAGCAAACACTCTTGGGGCCTAAGTTACAATGCAGTTTTTTTGGTAATTAATTTTTTAATATATACTTTTGAATAAAATTGTTGCGATTTTTTTTTTTTTGACAAAGCCTAGTAAGAATTTTTTTTCTAACGCAATTTTAAAAAAAAATTCGATGAATTATTAAATATGGATTAATTAAATTTTTTAAGGTGTATCAAAGATTTTTTTTAAAACCTAAAAAGAATTTTTTTTAAAATTATTTAAATTGATTCTTTCAACATAGAAATTACTGGAAAAAAACGATTGAAAAAAAATTTTTTTTTTAATTTTAGATTAAAAAAAAAATTTTATTTTTATTAATATTATGATTAATGCATAAAAAATCAAAATTTTGCTTTATTAAATAATGAACTTTGTTAAATTGCTCTGGCTTTTTTTAAATATTGTCGTTTTTGAAGATATAAGTTCATCCCAATGTTACACTCATCAAGAGCTTTCATTTGAGTACCCACAAGCATTTTTCATATATTTTATATATTTAATATATATGATATTTATAAAATATATGAAAAATGTATGTGGGTACTTAAATAAAAGGTCTCAATGAGTGTAATATCAAAATGGACTTATATTTACGAAAACAATAAGAATTAAGGAATGACTGTTGTATTTTCTTAACTAATGATTTTTTTAGGGATGTAAGCTCATTCTGATGTTGGACTCATCAAGTGCTTTCATTTGAGTACCCATATGCATTTTTGATATATTTTTCATATATACATATATATACATAATATATATAAATATATGAAAAATTGATGTGGGTACTCAAATGAAAAGTCTCGATGAGTGTAATGTCGAGGTGAGCTTATATCCTTAAAAATCTCAATATTTCACAAGATACAAGGTAATTTAAAAAAACAAAAACCGATTTTATCATATGACTAAAAATTAAAATTTTTATAATTTATTAAACTTTCTGAAAATTGATCAATAATTAAATAAAAACAATAATTAAAAAAAAATCTCTTCCAAGATTAGACACTAGGATACGTTTGCAAACATGCGACGGCATCTAGTGATTAGCATAGATATCTCCAGGCCCTTATCTCCTTAATTCGACCTCCACCGAGCATTAATTGTCGGTTTGCTCCAACACACAAGTATATTTATACACATAATAATAATTTACACAAATAAAAACCACACCCGCAAATAATAAATATAAAAAAAAAAAATCCTAATGAATTTTTATTAATTCAACCGAATAAATTTCAGTGAGCGTTTGTTCGATCCGTTTCCCGTTTAGTTTAAATACGCCGTTATCCCGCGGACTTATTCCTTTATATCCTCGTTTCACCTCAACTCCGTATGCTATATTATACTTATATAATGTACACCCGTGAATCCGGACGGCGGTGTCGCATTATTACGCTACTTGATTTTATGTCGAGAGTCCTGCTGCCAAGCAGTAGCTTCCTCGCCGGCGTATTACTATATATTACATATATATACCCGGCAGCTGTCTACGTCGATTATTCGCCATTGAAATATTCTGTTGGGATTTTCCTCGACGGCACACAGAAGGGGATCACAAGGTCTGCTCCACTTCTTCTTTTTCTTTATCTTCACCCACTGCTTCATCTCCTTCATCTTGTCTTCATCCTGAGCTAATATTTGAAGAGGTTATAGAGAAGGAGAAAAATCCTTCTTGCTTCTTGCTTCTTGCTTTACATGCTCTGATAATTATAATTATTTTATTTTTACATTTTTTTAAGATTTATTAATCTAATCATAATCATCGAAGTTTAATTATACCGGTAAAAAAATTTATTTGGACGTTTACAAGAAGAGAATTCAATAATTAATTTCAAGCTTGGAGAATATTAAATAGTAAAATTTTTAAGAAATAATTAATTTAATAATTTAAAGAGTTAAAAATTATTTAAGAAAAATTTTAAAATAAAGGATAGTAATATTTGTAATTTAAATGGCAATGGTTACTGTTTACAATGGCAAAGGCTACTATCCAGGATGCTAACCCCAACTATTAAAGATTTTAAAAACTCACCAACTAAAAAATTATATTTAAAAAATAAATATACACACTTGTAATTATCTAACATCTATTAAATACTGATTATTTAATTATATACCACAGGCTTTGTTGAGACACTAGATTGTAACATCACACTTACTAAACTAAATAAATAAACAATTACAACAGCAGGTTAATTATTGGATTAAAATTAAAACTACCAATCTACCCTTATTCATTTAATTATAAAATTATCTTCTTTTAAAAGTTTTAAACTCTTAATAATTACATCTTCTTAAACACTCGAAATATTTTTTATTTTACAATCCACTGTCTCAATAAATAATTGTCAGTTATAAACAACTATTATATTTTATTAAAATTATTCAAACATAAATAATGGATTTTTACCAAAATTATTATTTTATATTTAAAGATAAAGTTATTTATAAGATTGAAAAGAGTTTAGGTGTGACAATGATTAATAAGTATTTGTAATATGTAATGGTTAGTGAGAATGCTTGGATGGTGACTTTTATACTTTCTGATAGTAACTATTACCCTCTCAATTATACGTATTATTAATCCAATGTTTTTGGGAAATACAAAGTTGATAATTTAATTTACAATGTCAATTTTGAATTGCAATAATGCTTTTTGGTTAATTGTCCCAATATTTAATGATTAAGTTTATAGTATTGATATTGAAAGTAATTTATAAAAACAAAAATTATCAACTTAATATAAAAAATTTTTAATTTTATCAACAGAATACTTTTTATATTTATTCAATACTCCAAATATTACCTCCTATAAAATTAATTTAAAAAATTTCTTCAATAAAAATCAATATTTACGACAAAATAATCTCCGTATAATAATTAAAAATAAAAGGTAACTCCAAAAATTTTTAATTATTTAATTTATCTATTAAATAAAATCTACCCCTTGAAATTCAAGTTAACCTTCGGTAAAAAGTATTTGTAATATGTTTTTGCACAGAAAAAAAAAATCTTTCTTGAACCGAGAAAATTATAAAGATGACCGAAATTATTTTAGAGCAAGAAGAAATTTTCTTAGCTTAAAAAAATTTAACTTTGTTCAAGAAATTTTAATTTTTTCCAAGAAATTTTAAGTCTTCTTTAATTTTCATGCTTTAAAAAAATTTATGGTTGATTGAAGACTTTTTTTCTTTTTGTGTGGGGGTTACAAAGTTGATAATATAATTTACAGTGTCAATTTTTAGTTGCAATAATTCTTTTTGATTAATTTTCCTAATATTTAATGATAAAGTTTTATAAAATTGATATTGAAAAATTAAATAATTTAAAATTTAAATAATTTAAAAATCCAAAAATTATCAACTGTTATTAATTATACTTTAATTGAATTTTAAAGTAATTAAAATTTCTATTTTTATAAAAAAAATTCTCAACAATTTAAAATAAAAAAACAAAGGGCAAATCCTGGCTGAGAATGAACCAAAATTCAATGAAATAAATCACTCAAAGGCGTGAGAACTATAAACTATTTATTATTTTTTCCATCGCGTGCAAGTTAACACACTGATCGTGGCATTTGCGCGGCAAAATAATCCTTGGAACGCGAGAAAATAAAAAAAGCCGGAAAAAAATTAATTTATTAATAAAAACAATCAAAACTTTAAAGTAAAAATATAAAATTCTTTGGAATTGATAGAGACAGCTCCAAGCTTGAGATCGTGAGATTGATAGCCTGGAGGGTGTGAGGGAGTGTGTAATATGTAACCGGCAATAAATAACGATAAACTTATGACAAACAAATTACTTGGCACGGACTTGCCCCGTCGCTATCGTATATCTGTCTACAAATTAGCAACCGGTAAACTCGACTACGAGCTTTTGTAAATGCATAGTTGGATAAATGTGTACGTAGATATATATTCTATATGTAGATATATACACATACGATTCTTAAAGAATCATATGTATGTAAGCTATGTAGCGCAGTAGCATTATGCGAGCACGAGGCAAATGCTCAGAGCTCCGAGGGTTTTATAGAGGGTGTGTGTAAACTTTATGCATGTACATTTTGCAAGTATAAATGTGTGTGTGTGTGTGTGTAGTTTGGATAAGGGTTGCCCTAGAATTAATGTACCACTTCCTCTTGAAGCCAAACGGCAATTTCAACCTCAAGCTGTAACGCTAAACTTAAAACGCCTTTCTTACTTTCTGGTCTTTTCAATTAATCTTGCCCATATTGTTTTTGCTTCTTTTTTTACACTGATAAGTTGAGACACTTTCAACAAAAGACACGCGGTCATTTTTTTT
>JZSA01003141.1:0-42665 GCA_000956155.1 Cotesia vestalis
AAATTCTTATTAAATAATATGAAAATTTTTTTCATATTATTTTATGATTTTGGAGGCGATAGAAAATGGAAATTCTTATTAAATTTCATGATTTTGAAGAAATTGATGTCGCAAAATTTTAATAAAATAAAATTTGATTCTAATCTAAAAAAAAAGGATTATTTTAGAGAAAGTTTTTGTGAACTTTTGTAAAAAAATTGGAAAATTTTATCTTTGACAATAAAATATAAAATATCAAATTTTTACAGACAAAAATTGATAAAGTTTATATTGAGGACATTTCGTGGATAAACCGCTGTTTTTTTAATTTTTTTGAAATTTTGAGTACTCATAAATATCCTCAATACGCAGGAATTTTTTTAAATAGTCATTGCGGCACTAAATTTTGAAATATTAGCATTTAAAATTTGTATATTTTACAAATGTTTGACATTTTTTATAAAATGCTGCAAAAATAATAAAATTTAATATTTAAAATAAAATAAATCGGGTAATAAAATGCTGCATTTTTTATAAAAGACGCAGAAAAAATTTTAAAAATCAAGCTAAAATTTTACTAAATTTTTGAAATTTCAATACCAAAATTCTAAAAAATATTTAAATAATTTTATAAACAGTAAATAAATTTTTTAATCATTAATTATTTATAATCCATGATATTTAATTAAGAATCATAATCAAATAAAATTATGTAGATATATAATTATAAAATATTTCCAATGGATACAAATTAGTCGAATTTTATAAAATTATCAATTATAAATTCAACTCTCGCGATAGTCTTCATCAAAATTTGATCGAGTGCTCGTAATGAATAATTAACATTCGCTTTTGCGATGGACGATCAGTTAATATTGTAAGTAATTAATAACTCGAGCGAGCTGACAAGCTGAATTGATTTTATATGTTCGAAAATTAGCGATCGAGGGTCTTTTCACTGATGGGTTATTTCGGGTAACAATAACATCTGTTATCTGGATTACACACTCGACTAATGAACTCATTTTGAACTTAATAATCTATAATTACAATAAAACAAAAAATAATGAAACATTGTAATTTAATTTTATATTTACATAAAAAAAAAAAAATTAAATTTCTTGAGAAAAATAAAAATAAAGCTCGCAATAAATTAATAAAAAAATTTCAATTAAAACTGAAACCCGCTGGGAAAAAATTATCACCTTCAAATCGTCATTAAAAAAGGATTAAGTTAATAAATAATCCACAATTGCAATTATGACGTAGTAAGAGTAATTTATGTAAGCTGCCTAATTTAATTGGGAATTTATTAACAAAGTTGCGTATAGGAAAAAAAAAAAAAACTTTGAAAAATTGACATTAAAAGAAACAAAATAGTTTAAAATAATGAAGAAAAAGGTGCTCGGGCTCATACATCCGGCGGAGATTAACAGATAACAAGGTGTGCAATACTATGTTGTATGTATGACATTGGATAAATTAAGAGAGTTGACGGGAGCAGGAGATGGTAAATTCTCTCGGGTTTGCGGGGAATGCCTTATATTAGTATACGCTGTAATAGTAAGCAGGTGCAAGGATCTTGGCTCGTTATCGTACAACGCATAAAACATTATCTTACACACTTAAATTCCCTTACTGCATTAATTCTTTCTCCTACGCAGCCCTAATTTATTCACTGCACTGAAAAATAGCTCCTAGCTACTCAGATGCTTTTTTGCATATTTAAACGACCTTTACAGTTTAATGGCCGAGTGCTATTTGGGAAATTCTTATATTTATGTTAAGCCTTTAGGATTTTATTTTTAATAAAAAAAAAAAAAATAAAATAAAAAAAAATAAATTAAAAAAAAAAAATTTTTTTTAATAAAAAAAAAAAACAAGTTTAAAAAATCCTAAATTTTTTGTTTAATTTTAATTTTTTATTTAATTTCAATTTTTTTAATTAGATTTTTGGTAAATTAATTTAGATAACTGTAAAATTCTTGGATAAATAGAATTCTTTGAAATTTTTTAAAGGACTAATTGAACTATTTGACCTTTGAGATATTGAAAATTTTTTAAACACAAGAAATGTATGCAAAAAAAAAAAATTTACAGAGATAATTAATAAATTTTAAATTAAAAAATTAAAAACTGTCAAGTTAAAATAAGAAGTGATTTAAATTTGATTTTATTGAGTGGTGGTTGTAACTTTGCTACAATTTAAATGTCATTAGAAATATTAGACGAAAATAACAGAATATAATTGAGAGGGTGAACCGGAAGTTGATGCTTATTCACTGAGCACCGAAAGGGCGGCTCGCGTATAATTTACGTATAAATTAAGGCGAATGAATCAACGGCAGACTATTAATCGCAGTGTAGTGGGTATTGTGTGTGTTTGTTCGTTCGAAAATATATGTGTAGCTCGTAAAAGTGTTCTGTTTATGGAGGTTTGTTGCCGAGTTAATTAAATGCATTGCTGGTGGTTTTAATATTTATTTACTTGTGTGAATTTTATTGGTCTCGCTGATAACAATAACGATTTGCCGGCCGGTTGTTTATCCACCTTTAAATATAAATTTACTTTTTCATTGCTTTGCCACGTGGATCGGAATAACTTTCCCATAGTTTAAGTCATTCGAGACTCTTGGGAATCTTTCAGTTTTTGCAAGGGTTTTTTTATGCTAAAAATAAATTTTACTTACTTAAAAAATTTTTTTTTTTTTTTAATAACTTGACTTTGATCTTAATTCAAAATTTTTTTCTCAAAAAATTAATAATTACTTGTGAACTATAAAAAATTAAAATTTATCTTTATTAAATAATGACTTTTGTTAAAATTGCATTATTTTTTTTTAAATATTGACGTTTTGAAAGATATAAGCTCATCCCAATGTTATACTCATCAAAAGCTTTCATTTGAGTACCCACATGCATTTTTCATATATTTTGTATATTTAATATATATGATATTTATAAAATATATGAAAAGTACATGTGGGTACTCAAATGAAAGGTCTCGATGAGTTTAACATCAGAATGGACTTATATTTACGAAAATAGTAAGAATTAAGGAATGACTATTGTATTTTCTTAACTCATGATATTTTTAAGGATATAAGCTCATTCTGATATTACACTCATCAAGAGCTTTCATTTAAGTACCCACATGCATTTTTTTTATATATTTTTCATATATACATGTATATTCATAATATTTATATAAATATATGAAAAATTGATGTGGGTACTTAAATGAAAGGTTTTGATGAGTATAATGTCGGGGTGAGCTTGTATCTGTAAAAACTTCAATAGTTCACAAGATACAAGGTCATTTTTTAATTATGTAATTAGAGATAGAGCATTTTCTACTGCAGCTAAAATACTTGTCATAATAAATTGACTATTGGTGAGAATGATATGAAACCTTGAACAGGCAAAACTTGAAGTCAAGACCTTTGCAATGACACTAAATTTAATTAGAAAAAACGATTTTATTATATAACTATCCTGGACACAAAATTTTTAATAATCTAGATAAAATCAATGACTTATTAAAAAGCTGTCAGTGAAAATGACACTAAAAATATCTGTATAATTTCAAGCAAAAATCAGTACCGGAAGTGGAGTCATATTAATATCGATTGAAGGGATAAGAATAATAAACCTAAAAAGAGTGAGGGATTGTTCATGATATTGAAGGGTAGAGAGGAGAGAGAGAGAGAGAGAGATAGTGAGGGTAGAACGGGGTAAACAGCCCGTGAAATTACCTTTTAAATATTAGATTATGATTAAATGTGTACTTAGCCTCTAGTAGAGCCTCGGAAGCCCTAAATGTTGAGCGATGATCGTTTCCCTCCGCGAGCTTTGGAATAGAACCAAGTAAAGTCTGTATGGGCCACGGAGCCACCAATGAGCTGGCTCATAAAGCTTCATGGGGAGTGGAGAGCCACACTCTGTTATGTATATAAATATACATGTATATACATATAATGTCAGAGATTGTGTCGACTAGCTAGCTGCATCCCTTGACGCTCCTTTCACCCCTTGTCAGGGTTGTTCGGCATTCTCTCGCTACCCCCTGCTCGGCCAGCCCTTTTACGACCCGGACCGGTCCGCACGATCTACCCGCTTGGTATCATAGATAAGATAAGATATAAAATAGATAGGGAACAAAATGAGTGGAGGCTTTTTCAAAATATTTCTATGGGCTTCCATTCCCGAAAGCAGAGCTTCAATAATGGTCGCCATTTTTCAAGGCTTTGTTCCTCCGATTTGTTAATTATTTATCTGTTTGTTTCCTTTTATTTAAAGCTACCAGCAGGTGAATCTTGATTAACCGGTGCAAACCACCGGCAGGTTTATTTATAAATATTCATTAAATTGTAATGTAATGCCTAGTGGCTCCTACACCCTCGCTTTTTATTTCTTCTTCCTTATCTTTTGTTCTTTCCTTTATTTTTAAAGTTTTTTTTTTTTTTTTTTTACATCTTACTTGGATCTTAATACTAATTCAGTCATTATTTACCATGCTATTATTATGAATCTGGTATTAAAGATGATCAATTATAATAAATGAATTTGTAAGAAGATGCGAAGGAAAAAAAATTTTTTTTAACTGGAAAAAAATTTAACAAAATTATTTTAAAGAAAATTAGATGATTTAATTTAACGATTTCTGTCTTAAAATTCATTTTTTTATCATTATTGGGTCAAATTATTTTTTTTTATCACTATTGGCATTTTTAAAACAAGTCAATAATATTTTTAATGAATATTATTTTATATTTTAATCCGTAAAAAAAATAAATTTTGAGGTCAAGTATATTTTATTTTATTTAATAATAATAAAATTCTTGAGTAGCCAATTCAATTTGTAAATTTATGAATTCAAATTTTAAATCTTAAACCTGAAATAAAAAAAAATATTTTTTTTCAATTACGACAATTTTTTAGTAATGTAATTTTTTGCAGATTTTCCTTATAAAAATTTATCCTTACAGAAAAAATAAGATGACACTGGATATCATCCCAGATTATACTCAGTGATATCTGTGGTGAAAAAAAATTTCAGATAGTAGCTAGTATAATCCAGATTATACTGGGTGATATCTGGATTACACCCATTGTAATCTGGATTATACTAGCTACTATCTTAAAATTTTTTTTTTACTCAGTATAATTTGGGATGATATCCAGTGTCATCTTGTTCTTTCTGTGTATGCTTAAAGAATTAATTATATTTATTTACACTAAGAAAAAAAAAACCCGCAGACTCATTAAAAACCTAAGAATTGCCCCCTAACCACATCGAACTCGTGAAATAACCCCTCGAGAATTCTTTCCAATAATAAACCTGTAACGCACAACATACTTGTGCCTTAATCGACGCTCGTAGATTTCGTCTTAAATAAACTTGTCACCTACCACTCGAGAGTGGATTACGTCCCTTATTTCTATTTTCCTCCCTTTCTCGAAACGTCTCGCTCTGGTATTTTCTCCATCAAAGTCGTTTCCCTCATAAGCTACCCCACCAGGAAGGACCTTAAATTCAGACATGGTCATTCGATTCGAGTGGTCACTTTTGATCGAATCTAACAACAATATCCCGTAAAGATTATTCTAAATTCAATTTAGCTTTTTTTAACAGCCCCAAACATATTTATACATTATACATTTGCACAAGGGTGTTGTATACACACAAAAAATAAATTTCTTGCGTCAAGAAAATTTTAAGGAAAACAAAAATTATTTTGGAGCAAGAAGAAATTTTCTTGGCTCAAGAAATTTATCTTGTCTCAAGAAACTTTCGAGAGTTCATTCAAGAAATTTTCAATTTTCCTTTATATTTTCTTGAGCCAAGAAAATTCACACTCCAGTCAAGAATTTTTTTTTTTCAGTGTAGTGTCACTTGACTTTATTATTTTTTAACTATTTATATTATTATATAAAACAAAATTATTTTATTCCACCTGTATCTGCTTCCGGTATGGTGTAAGCAAAATGTAGAGTATATATAATACGCCTCTGGGGTCGAGGGATGTGAAGTTTTATTTTATTCAAATTAAATTCGCAAGCAGCTGGTTCATTTCCTTCCTAAAAAATTTATAACTTTCTGATGTTAATCATTTACGTTTCAATCAATTCATTTATTTGCTGAAATTAAATACAATATAGTATTACATTAAATTTGTCAATCACCCAAACTCGCCCGCCTTAGGTGGGACGGCCAAAAATCTTGAAGCGAAATAAAATATGCGGATTGACATGATGCGGATAAATAAATTCAAATCCAAATATATAAATATCCACCGCAGAAATCGTTTAGGTCTGGTATGAAGCTTTGAAGCTTTACCAATCAACTTGCCGTCAGGCCGTGACATTTAACGGCATTACGGAATTCTATTAAGCATCCTGGTGAAAAGCTCGCTCAGTGTTCAGGAATAAAGACACTTGGGTGATGTAAGGGGTGTCGGAGCCCGTTCAGCTTGAACTTAAGGGTAGGGCGACTGTATTCACCCGTCCGAGCCAGTATTCGCCACCCCTTGGCTCACCTCCGCTCCAGACTACCCACTTTCTTCTATCCACTTCACTCACTACGTCTTACGGGCTCTAACCCCTTGCCCTCAGTCAACTCTGTCAACATCTTGGGAAAACATCCGATCATTTTTTATACCACTCACTTCTGATTTATACACAAGCTTCGAGTGAAGCTAATTCATACACTAGAAAAAAAAAAATTAAATTTTGAATCAAGAGAAAAATTTTTGAACCAAGAAAATTATTTTATTTATTAATTTATTAAATTTATATGATAAATTTTTATTTTAAAAATTTTTTTACTCAAATCAAAAAGAAGAAATTTTTCAAAATTTTGTAAGATATTTTGATTTTAAAATTTTACTATTAGATTATCTTAAAAAAAATTTACATTATAAAATGGGTTTTGTTTTATACATATAAATATTTTTATATTTAATTCCTACCTTAGATAATTTTTCTCTTGAGTCAATTCAATTTTTTTTTTCAATGTAATTTCACCGACATTAAATTTTCTCCTCATCGTACTCATATGACAGTTTATGAGTACAAGAGACTATTTAGATGCAAATGATTAGTTTTTTTGTCGTTAATAATAAAGAAATGTGCTTATATCCGCTCAATTCGGTGGGGCTTAGTGTGTAGTACGTCGATAGGAGGCTATTACCTCAGTCGATCTTTTGATAAGCACGTCAAGCCACGCCAGCGCCACACACGATCACTCTTCACTTGATATAAGAAGAACATATTATATAGATCATATGTGGTGAATAGTAAGCAAATTACCTAAATATGTCGATCAATACTTTTTAATTAAAAAAAAGAATTTTATTTTTATTATTATTAAAAAAAATTAAATTATAAATTTATACAAAATAAAAAAAAAAAAAAAAAAAAATGAATTTTTAATGAATTTAGAATAATGTCAAAAAAATAAAAAAATAGTAGGGGGTTGACAAGCAGCTGCTGTAAGCTGTAAGCTGTAGGCTGTAGCACATACTGTGAGTGAGGATCGACTTTTACGGTCTTTTCATCACCACCATGACCCACGATTACACACCAGGCAGTCTCGTTATCACTAGACACTTTTAAAATGTCAACTGACCTCCATGCTCAATAAAACACACCCCTAACTGCGCGCTCGCCAGGTATCCTTATATTATTCATTCATTTATATTATCTCACACACTCTCACATGTGTGAGACTCTGCTGCACAAAACTCTGCCTTTTCTCTAACCCAGAATTCTGAATCTGGATGCTCATTGTTTAATATTTATTTTAAAAAAAGACAAATAAACCTCGAGTGCGCTCGCAGCGGCTGCAAAAACGTACATACTTATATTATAAGAGGAAAAAAGTAAAGGGCTTCTAAATAAATAAGAATCAAGATGAACAAAATAAGCGCAACGATTAATTTATGTAAGCATTTGGCTCGCACACGCCCACACACATTCGTACTAACACACAGTAGTTTCAAGCTTCTGAATATTTTACTTGTAAGCAGTTAGCCCGTAACCTGAGATTGCGCTCGACGTTTTGAAATAACGACAAGATGACAACAATAACCACGCGATAATGATTCGAAAGTTAGAGGAAACGGAGGGCGTCGTGTATAATGCTGAATAAAAAGTCAGATAAACAATAATATTATATTGTTCTTCGTTGAGAATATATTGTTGGGTTGCTAAATAAACGGATTGAATTTTTTTGGAAATATTTTTAGTAGATTAATAAATACAAAAAAAAATTTGATGCTTCATTTTTGAAAATTAATAGTTTGTATTTTTTTTATATATAATTACACTTTTTAGTTATTATTCATCAATTATACTTAGACATTGTACAACTTGCCATCCGACTAAGCCTTGGCATATAAATCCAATAGATGAAATAAATAATAAAAAAATTAGATTGCTTTTTTAAATTAATTTATTAAAAATTTTTAGAGAAAATATTTTGAAATAAAAAAATTATCTTTAATTAGACAGAAAAAATTTTTAAATAAAGCAAAGTTTACTTAAAATTTTCTTTAAAAAAATTTTTCTGCTTGAAATTTTAAAATTTATAAAAATAATCTTTGTCCAAAAATTTTTTTTTGTCAGTTTTAATTACAAAAAAAAAGATCTTAAAATTTTACTCTAAAAGTCATTATACATTTTTTATTCAAAAGTTTTTTACGTTTACAATTAATTAATTTTTTTTTTGTTTAAATTAAACCAAAATTAAAAAATTCATTTTTTAATAATTTCTAATGAAGAAAAAATTGTAAAAAAATTAATAAAGTGCAAAGAAAAAAATAAATCTTGTTAATTAATAATATTTCTTAAAACAAACATCTGTTTGTAACGTCTGAAAAAAATCCTGAAGGAAAAAATAAAAAAAAAAAATTTGACGTTAGAGTCG
The DNA here is from genome assembly GCA_000956155.1 of Cotesia vestalis. Classification (NCBI taxonomy): domain Eukaryota; kingdom Metazoa; phylum Arthropoda; class Insecta; order Hymenoptera; family Braconidae; genus Cotesia; species Cotesia vestalis. The sequence goes on from JZSA01003141.1 coordinate 8,909, forward strand.
ACTGATCTTTTCTTACATCACCCTATTACATGAATGCTGTAGCCTGATACCGCGGCACGCCTACTCTTAAACAAAACGAGATCGAAAAAAGCTTAAACGCAATGCAATGCCTTGAGGGCAACAATGCAGTGGTTCGGGGGTCGTACAAAGCACAAAGCCGATACGATAAATAGCACGAGGACTAAAAATTCGCGCTTCCGTTAGCATTCATGCACCGCCGACACACAACAGGCATCTCCACTCTGTCACCGCTTGAGAAAGGAGCTAAGAATTCGATATACCGGAAGTCTCGCGTGCCATTTGCATCGTATCCGATGTACCCTTGACACACAACACACACTTACTCACAATCAAAGCCTGAATTAAAATGAAGAATAAAAACCTTTAAGTAAAGCTCTAAGACGTGGAGTAAGACTGTAGACGCAGGAACAACGATCTCTTATCCTCGAGTTCAAGTACAGTACTTTATATCGGGCGCGTGCCCGTTGTCTTCCTTGCTATTTTATACAAAACGTAATCTCAGCCCTTGTGTATTTTCTTTGCTTATATATTATATATTATACGCCCTTTATATTCTTCGTTATAGAAGAAGAGTCTAGAGAACTTAAAACCTCTCCAGCGGCGCGTGTCCAAGACTTTTAAAAGCTTCAATCAAAGGAATTTGTATTAAATTGTTAATTATCAATAAATGTGTTCGCTAGATGAAAAGAAGTCGATGGTATTTTATACAATACTTGCCGTGACTTGTGAAATATAAATAAATAAAATTTTGCTTTATTAAATAATGAATTTTGTTAAATTGCACTGAACTTTCTTGAATATCAATGTTTTTAAAGATATAAGCTCATTTTGATGTTACACTCATCAAGAGCTTTCATTTGAGCACCCACATGCATTTTGATATATTTTTCATATATACATATATATATAATATATATAAATATATGAAAAATTGGTGTGGGTACTTAAATGAAAAGTCTTGATGAGTGTAACATCGAGATGAGTTTATATCTTTGAAAATGTCAATAGTTCACAAGATACAAGGTCATTTTTTAAATATGTATCTAGAAATATACACAGTAAAAAATTTTCTATGATCACATATGGCCTTATTAAATCATATATTGTAAAATATGACCTAAATTTTTTATGTGTGATCATAAATAGTCTTACCTGATTATATGTGATCACATCGGGCTATATATGAATAATTTATTATGATTTTTAGAAATGTATATCTTAACTAACATGTTAAATTAAAAAAAAAATTAGCTTAGTAATTAATTTAACAAAAAACAATGTCATAAAGTTCTTCAGAAGAATTAAAAAAAATTATTTTCATTGTCAAGTTTAATGCTTAGAAGTTAACTCTCTTATATAGAGAAAATTCAACGATCATTCGCCATCTATCGGAAATTTTTGATACTACTTTTGGTAAAAAAATTATAAATGGGCTATATGATCATATTAGGCCTCACATTGACAGATAAATTTTTTGGGCGTATTTTTAATGATAGAGAATAGTTTTTTTTTTTTTCAGTGAGTCAAAAATATTTTTAACTTATTAGTTTTATTCTGGCGGTAGAAAACACGGGAATGGAAAATGACAGTTAGCACGCTACCGCCATAACTCGCGATCAACAATTTGATAAAGAATACATTAGCTTAGAAGTGAAGTGCCTGCTCGATAAGTTTTGTTTTTATTACATTTTTTGTTAAATCGGTTTCTTACCTCACAGCATGATATTGTTGTTGATAGCTCATCATATAAAATAAGACAAGTATATAAGTAAAAAATTTAAAATACAAGGAGACACGAAACACGGAAAGAGGAATTGCGTGGGCAATCTTCATCAATCATATCCGAAAGCACTTGAGTCTTTAGTCGAGTGTCGATTAACTAGATATCTTGAATTTTATAATACCGTAGTGAAACTCTCCTGAAAATAAAAGGAAGAGATTGGTCAATTTTACAAGCGTTTTAAATATTAAAGAAAGTGATAAACTTTTTCAGGATCGAGTGACACAGCCGCTCTTAGTCTTTGTTTGCGTCACTTTAGTTTGAGAAGAGTTTTAACTCGGGGTTAGTTTAGCTGAGCCATTCTTCAGCAGAGTCTTTGTACACTTGAGCTGCACCAACGACAACTACAAGGACAAATCCGAGCAATTGTTCCATCAACTGGCGCGCGAATCGTTGACGTGTAATTAGCATTTGGGTGCAAATAAGACCGTACGCTGAAGATGACAGCAGACACAATACACATCCCCAGAAACTCACCCTTTAACTAACCATAGCTCTTGGACGTGACCCTCACTCGGTGCTCGGTCTTCGGTGCTCAATGCTCGCTATACTAGAAGGATGAGATCGGATGAGAACCCGATGGAATATCACGGATAAGCCGATTATTTGTGTTTGTGGGTTAGGTTTGATATTTAAATCTTATAAGCATTAGCATATGTGAATTACAGCGACATCGTTTCATCGCCCATTGATCATTTTTTTTTTTATTTGCATACATGCAGACAATTTAATAGTGAAGATTAAATAGATATTGTATACATGTTTTAACTGAGCTTGATAAAATTTGCTACTTGGATTATTAAACAGAGAAATTAAAGAACTTAAAAAAATATAATTTTTAAAGAAAAAATTTTTCTTGAATCGATTGATTTTTTTTATTTCAATTTCAAACATTAAAAAAATTTTGAATCGAATAAAAAAAAAATAGAAAAAGTTTTTCATTCTTAAATTCTATCAATTTAATGAAACATTTTATTATTTTTTAATAAAATATAATATATATTTTTTAATTTTAATTTCCCGCGCTTATGGCGCTGCAAGTAAATTATCAATGACGTCATTTGATTAACCAATCAGAATTTCTAAAGCCATTTTGAGGCTCCTGAACAACAAAATGGTTCAAAATAAGAAAATAATTTTTTTTCGAGCAAAAAAATATTGATATTTTGAAATGTAAAAAGTTTTTAAAAGACAAAAATTTATTTACCTTGACTGTCAATGGAAATCAAACAAAAAAAGGGTTGATCGATTCATCAAAAGTGATCAGAATTACTGAGAGGTGAGGCGATAAACCGTGGCTCCCGGGTAATTAATGAGTAGAACGTGACGTGCAAATTTACAAAGCCATTTCAAGTTTCCCCGGTACTCCTTATTCTTATTACTCCTTTCTGTTAATCGCAAAGGCCCTTGCCCTTGTTCCTTTTTCTTTGGCTCTTGTTACCGAGAACTCTCTCTACAATTCCGCGGAGCAGTATTCAAGTTAATAGTTTACCCGAGAGCGAAAGTAGATATAGCACTACCGAAAGGGTTCAGTTTGATGGTAGGTGGTGATTGGATTCGTCGGACCATTCGTAACTTGATCGGTAAACTTTGTACATTTAGCGCCTGCTAGCATCTCTTCACCACTTGCTGGTTAGTTTCCTTTTGCCGTTGCCGTTACTGTTCTCTATTGTAGACCTACACAGAGAAATGTTGATGTTCAACACCAACATGCTATTTCGTTCCACTACAAAGCCTCAGCTCGTTAACCAGAACACGAAACCGCGATCATGTTTCCTGTTTCCCGCCATGCTTTGCTTGATAGTCTTCCTCACGGCCATCTTTGAAATCAGGAAATTCTATTTTAGTTTTATCTTATATCTTTATCTATTATTGATGCAAATCATTTTTTAATCCACTCCGTTTTATCATCAAAAAAATTTTAATGTCTGATCTGATTATTCTTTAAAGCTTTACATTATTAAAAATATACTTCATCAATTTCTTTAATATTTAAACCAATAATTTTTTAATATTTTCTTTTGCAAAAGCTTAAATTACTTATTAAATGTCCCAATATGGCCATATTTAACTTTTTGATCAAAAATAGTATCAAAAACCTCCGACAGGTGGCGCACAGTCGCTAAATCTTCTCCTAACCAGAGAATTCAAGTTTGGAATATAAGTTTATATACTAAAAAAATTTTTTTTGACTTTTCTAACGACATAATCCGACGCGTTAGGCTTGATATGAAAATTGAGCATATCATAAAACTTTTTCACGGGTCAACATCAACAAACCAACGTCACCCAATCGACAATGAGCTTGTGCTCTTGAATTAAGTCGGCAAAATGGGCCCTCGGCAGCAATAACGCAGCCATTACGGTCAAACGGGGAATTTTATGAGGTAAATTGGCTTGAATTGATAGGCTAAATTGGCCTGGCTCGCGCGTCACATCAGATTGTCTGGTGGATTATTGTATGAATATCATTACAAGACATCCTTTTCCTCTTGCTCTTTATATAAAATCAACGACAACCATTAACGTCACTCTAATTTTTGTTTTTTTCCCGTCGATTGTCAATCGTCGTTGAATCATCATGGTACCACCATAAATAAGCGTCAATCGTCACAAATCATCAGCCTTCTTTATCTTGAGCAAAAAAAAAAAGTGTTTCGCACATTTGGCATAGCCATTATACGCACAGGCTCTTTTTTGAGCATCGAGTGCTTACATAAGCATGAGGACAAGCATTATTATATGGTTTTATACCCAGTGGACGACAGTTGCTCCGACATGGTGATGCAATTGTTGTATGGGGGCCTCAGGGGCGTTTCGCTGAGTTTCCGTGGCTGTTTCACCGCGGGAAGCTTTACAATGTATATCCCTCTTTGCTTTCCTTTTTTTTTATTTTTTCGCCGTTGCTCCCCTACTCACGATGTCACGATTGTATCAGCTAGACAAGTATATTTTTTATGGTGAGTGTGTGTCTGTGTGCATGAGACTCTGAACAATTGCCGAAGGTTTCAGAAAATGGGCGGAGCGTACACTGAATTTATTTTTTACGTTGTTACATTTCTGCACAGCCTTTTCTGTTCTTTTTTTTTTACAGACGTTAATTGGATGCTAAAGGTCAATGTCTGGCTACACAAGGAATCAAAAAAAACAAAAATGGAACAGTTATAACTATCCATTTATTTTAAAAAAATAATCAGACTGTTTTTTATGAATTTTTGAACTAAAATACGGAAAATAAGATTTTTTCAAATTTTTATTTTTAAAATTATAATTTTTATTTTATAAAAAATGTCAATTTTACATCGTTAAAAATGTAAAATTAACTTTAGAAAGACTCTTTTGAAATGAAATAGAAAAATTTTTTCCAAAATTCAACAATAATTTCATTGTAGAAAAAATACGGAAAAAAATCACGGAAAAAAATTTATTCAAAAGAAAATTCTTTATCTGAGCAAGACCTAAGTCAGTACTCACTGCCTCAAGTAATTGCAGAAATCTCCAGGGTTATATTTGCTCAGACGGCGTGTATTGCTGAGATAGAGAAACGTTTCGCATTGAATTCAAGCCGTCATTCCAAGTCCAAACAGAGAACCAAGAGCATAGAAGATAGTTCCAGATGCAAACATTCTCTGCTTGCATACTGCGACATCCAACTCCCAGCCAATCAACCCTATCTCAAGCCTTGAGCAGTTCCCGGCTGACCATTTGGCATTTCATTCATCTTTTTTCAACCCTAATTCCTCATTCCTCATTTCTCCATTTCAACATTCAAAATTTCCCTTTCAAAGACCAAGACCATTTCTTTGACTCAAACCTTTCTTACATTCATCATTCTATTCTCTCGAGAATGACTTTTGTCCGCCTCTTGTCTCTTCCTAACGAGCATCAGAACACAAGTACAGTCGAGTTAAAAATAGAAAAATAAATTGTAGATTGCTCTAGTCTTCAGTCTTCACTAAAAAGGCTGCCCGAGTAATTAAAGTGACTTAATTTACCCAAGCAGCTCCAACCGAGCCAATTTACTGGTAATCGTTGATGATCGTTAGCTCCGTAGGAAATAAACGAACGAACCACCTGTTAAGGGAGTAGATGGAAGGCCTCCAGCTATAATACTATACCGCAGGATATGTAAATACACGACAGACTATACTTCTGTACATAACCAATAGTGGGCGGTGGCTCGAGGGAGGGTCGTCGAGTGAGTCAGCCCCTAGTCCAAGTCTCCTCCTATCCTTTCCATTCTCTACTCACTCCATCACTGACTGCAGGTACTGTTGACTAGAAGCTTTATTTCGTATCTAGAGATCCTCATCAAAAAATTTTCTGATATGGCTCGATTTGGCTATAAATGGCCTCATATATATTTATCTGATTTGGTCTCATCATATATGACCATATTAAGCAAATTAAACTAAAACCAAAGTCTAATAAGTTCCTTAAGAGAGTCAATGCAATAATTCTTTAATACTTAATACTTTAAATATAACTCTTTGGTAGCGAGAATATTTAGCAATCATGCGCCATCTATCGGATATTTCAAACACCACTTTTAATAATTTCACTTTAACGATGAATAACTATCGAAGAAGTGAGTTTATCAAAAAATGTTAAGAGACGTTTTTTGTAGAGCATTCAATTCCCTTAAAAAATAAATTTTGTTTAAATTTTTTCGCTGAATAGTTTCAAAGTTATCGAAAGATAATCTGTTCAGAAAAAAAATCGTCAGATAATTTTATCACGAAAAGCCATTAATAATAATTTTGATTTAAATCTTTCTTGTTACAGATATCAAAATGCAACCATTGGATCGTTCTACGACAACAATGGCAGCTTCTGATACTCCAACGAGCCTTCCAGCTGGAACTGAGGACTCCAGAAGAAGTTCTCCTTCATGCCGGAACCTCTCAACGCTGACCTTCTCTATTGCAAAGATCATGGAGCCTGACAAAAGGCTATCAGATTCGTGTTCAGCCGCGATTCTAAGGCAGCCTGCTCCAAGCATTCCCTCAATGACGTATTCAGCGCACCTGGAATCGGCGTTCAAGAAATACGTACCGACTCTCCGCCAGCAGACACTTCTCCAACACTATCCACTGCTGTACTACCACCCAAACCCGCTGCTAAGAGCCTTTCCAGGAGCTCCAGTCTCGAGCAACAGCACTCCGATTAGCAGCCATTCAACTTCGCCTCCAATTTCCCCGACTCATACTCGCCTGGAGTCCAATTCTGGTGAAAAAAAGTCCCCAGTAAGTCCCACAGTGGCTCTTCCAAGTGCGTCTGTGGCCTCTTCTGGAGGTGGAACTCAATCCGGAGGACAGGCTCGTGAGTTGGCCCCCGGAAAACAGAAAACCTTTGCCTGTCCAGAGTGTGGAAAGGTGTTCAATGCTCATTATAATCTCACCAGACACATGCCGGTTCATACTGGAGCACGGCCGTTTGTTTGCAAGATATGTGGCAAGGGATTCAGACAAGCTAGCACACTTTGCCGGCACAAAATCATCCACACTGCTGAAAAACCGCACAAGTGCCAGACATGTGGAAAGGCATTCAATCGGAGCTCGACGCTGAACACTCACACGCGCATCCATGCGAACTACAAACCATTTGTCTGCGAGTTTTGTGGCAAGGGGTTCCATCAGAAGGGCAATTACAAGAATCACAAATTGACCCACAGCGGCGAGAAGGCTTACAAATGTAGCATATGCAACAAGGCCTTTCATCAGATTTACAATCTCACTTTTCATATGCACACACACAATGACAAGAAACCATTCTCCTGCAAAATATGCGGGAAGGGATTCTGCAGGAATTTTGACCTCAAGAAACACATGAGAAAGCTCCATGATTCTGTGTCGCCGGTAATGAGTGCTGGAAGTCTCGCGAATTCTGCGGGACAGACCCATGTGGAGTCTTCTGGGTTTTCTGCGGTGCACCACTCTTCAGCAGGACACGCCTTTGTCAGTCCCTTTCTGCTGCCCTCTCCCGGGTCCCAGGCCAGCTACTTTTCAAAAATGTTGTGACAGACTGAGAACTACGGCAGAAAGCAGTGTCCTCTGTTTTTGGGAGCCATGGGGTACACGGAAGGACATCTGAGTCTTAAGTAAAAGGTGGATTACTCTTACTGTTGATCCTTCGGCTGGCTGTTACATTTCGATTGGCTTCAATTCAAATAAGGATCAGAGAGATCAAAGAACTGGAAGATATATTTATAGTTTTCGGTTCGGTGGGTTCTTTGTTGCTGAGCTTCGGCGCTGTCCAAGCGAAAAGTGTTAAAATTTACCCCTTGGGATTTCGAGATGCGAGATCAAAAAGGACATGGTTATTGGTTTGAGGTTACTTTTTGAGAGGAAAGGGCCATCGGGGTTAATGATTATTGATACGTTGAGAATTTTTGGAGTTAGTGATCTGTGAAAGGTTCACTTTTGTGATCGAAACTATCATTTGCGGATTGATGGAAAAATTTTAATGTTCAACAGATGAAATTTTGAATCAAGGTCATTTTTTATAGTTTGAGTATTTTTAATCAAGCAGAAAATATATTGAATTGAAAAATTGTTCAAGATTTTTTGTCATTAATCACGTTAATTTTTTATTACAGTAAAATTTAACAAAAAAACATTTTTTTTTTAATTGTTTGATTAAAAAATTTGAATTTCCTTTAAAAAAGTCAGTTTGAATTAATTTTTAAAATTTATAAAAAGAATCAAGAAAATAAAATTCAAAGGTTAAAAAGAAAAATTTTACCAAATTAACAAAGAATTATTTTTGAATCATAAAAAATTTTGAACTTCATAAAATCGACTTTGAATTAAGAAAAAAAAATTTAATTCAAGAATTTTTGGCTTAGATAGACAAAAACTTTTTTGAGATTATTTTCTGGGTTCAAAATTTTTCCTTTTGGATCAAAATAATTTTTTTTGAATAATATTTCCCTTGAATTAATTTTTTTGGTACAAAAATTTTACACAACATCAAAAATCTGCTCAAAAAAATTTCTTTTAAAAAATTTTCAAAGCCACAATTTGAAAAAAAAAAATACCCATTAAAAAAATAAAACACCCATTAAATTCTCAATGGTGAATTTCTGGTGAGTTTATAAATGAAAAAGGAGAATAAAATTGATAAAGGACATAAATAATTAAAAGCGGTGCAATTACGACTGAATTTTGATTTGTTTATGTAAATAAATTGTACATATATTAAGTGTATAGAAGGTTACTACTAATAACATGGGACATATAAAATATGAGAAGAGAGTATAAATATATATGGAGATAAATATATTATATTATAAATATAAATATAAAAAAATATGATTATAATATTAATTATTAATTAATAATGAGCTGATTCGAACGTAGATAAAAAAAATAATAATAATACGATGTCTCTAAAGCCCAATCTGAACTTGTGGGTAAAGTACGAATCGGTGTGATAGTAGAGTTAAGTTTATTAATGACTGTAATTGATGATAGATAGCTAATTTTTATTTGGGTGGAATATTGCTACTAACTAAGCGGTTTATTATTATTTGCATAGTTGTTTATTTGGCTTGTATGATGCAAATTTGAATAAAAAAAAAAATAATAATACGATGTCTCTAAAGGAGTATCACACGCCCTTATCACGGTTCCATCTCACTTATTGTTGCGAGATTAGGAAGACGCAATTTAAAAGTGCATCGATATTAAATTATTATTATAATGTGTAAATTATATTATATATTATTATTATTGAATAAAATGTGCATTTATTATCAATTAAATTTATGAATGACCATCACATGTATTTGTTAAAAAAAAAAAATACCCATTAAAAAAATAAAACACCCATTAAATTCTCAATGGTGAATTTCTGGTGAGTTTATAAATGAAAAAGGAGAATAAAATTGATAAAGGACATAAATAATTAAAAGCGGTGCAATTACGACTGAATTTTGATTTGTTTATGTAAATAAATTGTACATATATTAAGTGTATAGAAGGTTACTACTAATAACATGGGACATATAAAATATGAGAAGAGAGTATAAATATATATGGAGATAAATATATTATATTATAAATATAAATATAAAAAAATATGATTATAATATTAATTATTAATTAATAATGAGCTGATTCGTACGTAGATTTATTTATATACACAAACAAATATATGGTAATAAAAAAATATATTTGTGAATGTATATGTGCCCAATCTGAACTTGTGGGTAAAGTACGAATCGGTGTGATAGTAGAGTTAAGTTTATTAATGACTGTAATTGATGATAGATAGCTAATTTTTATTTGGGTGGAATATTGCTACTAACTAAGCGGTTTATTATTATTTGCATAGTTGTTTATTTGGCTTGTATGATGCAAATTTGAATAAAAAAAAAAATAATAATACGATGTCTCTAAAGGAGTATCACACGCCCTTATCACGGTTCCATCTCACTTATTGTTGCGAGATTAGGAAGACGCAATTTAAAAGTGCATCGATATTAAATTATTATTATAATGTGTAAATTATATTATATATTATTATTATTGAATAAAATGTGCATTTATTATCAATTAAATTTATGAATGACCATCACATGTATTTGTTAGATATTTTAACTAATTGGTAGAAGCAAAAATGCATATATGTATACGTGTTTCCCGTTTGTAAATATTTCCTTCGTCCAAAGCAATAAATAAATCTATACTAAAATTATATTTCTTTTTTTTTAACCATTATTTTTATTATTACCCTCATGATTAAAAAAAAATAATAATTATTACTATTTTTTATCGGACGAAAAATGAAACAATTACCGTGAACTTTTTATTTATTAAAATAAAATAAAATATATTTTTATTTTAATTAGTAAAATATTTTTTATAAAAGAAATTTTATTTAAAGTCAGTTTTTATGACATTAATATCGGCAAATTTAATGATTTTTTTCATTAAATAAATTTTTTACTGTAAATATTTTTTTAAATTACAAATCACATTTTTTTTTAAAAATTATTGAAGTTTAAAAATTTCTTAGAAACTCTTTAATAAAAATTTCAATATTTTGGTTACAAATTGAAACTTTAAAGGCTAATTTTGACTGAGTAAAAATTTTATTAGCATAATCATTGAAAATTATAAAATATTAAATTTTCTCTACTGAAGAAAATAAATTATAGAATTTATTCCGATTCTGGTAACTTTTTAGTGTTTTAAATCAAATGGTACATCGGACTCCGGAGTCGATTAAATATTACAAAACATAATGTAAAAAAGTATAAAATCCAATATTTATAATTTAACATCGAAAAAAGTTATTTGTCGCCGTAATTAAAATAAAAAATTTTCAAGACTTTTTTTTTTTCAATAAAAGTAACAGAAAATTTTAATATAAAAATTAGATCAGTGAAAAAATCTCAGACTGGACTAAAAGATTAAAATCTGAAAAATTTGGACCTTTTCATTTTATAATAAAAAAAAGGTCTCGAACCCGATCTTGATTCTCGACGAGACTAAAAAGAGTAAAAGAAAGGGCAAAAGCTCTCGAAAAAATCCATACAGTGGGTGAGTGGGTGAGCAAAGGTAGCACGAGTTCGCGAACGTCATCCACCATTAGTGGCGATGCGATCTTACAAAAGGATCGAGAAAGGAGGGCAATAGCATACGACGTGCCAACGTGTACTGATCATTGCAGCAGATATCCTGGGCTCATCGTTGATATATCTGGGGTAGGTATCTGTCCTCTGTGCTCTATCCATTAAATTCGATCTTGCGCAGCCCGGCACCGCTCTCTACACTTTTTGCTCTCTAACTCTCTTCACTAGATACAAACTCTATACTCTATGTGTGTTGAGGATCCGAGCTAGCGGCTTTTACCACCCCTAAAGCTACCCCTTATCAAACTGACGGTCGTTATACGCGAGATAGGTACTCAAGCTTTTGACGTGTCGAAGAGTTACTAACTCTGGCAGATGTATTTTATTTTTTAAAAAATTTTTTAGCATTTTTTTTTAAGTAAAACTTTGACGCCCTGCAAATATTTTATTTAATCGAGCGAAATTCAATCGGAAAAAGTAATTAGAAATATCAGAAATTGATTTTTAGTAATTATTTATTAATGTAAATATAAAATTTATACAGAGAGCTTAAAAAAAATTTTTTTTTTGATAAAAATTGGATTTCTCGGAGTAAAAAAATTAGTTTGTTTTATTTTTTTATTAATTGAAAAATTTTTTATTGATGATTTAAAAATCAGATTTTATTTTGAAGATTATCGGGATAACTATTGAAATTTTCAACATTAATTTTTTTTAGGCTGGATGAAAATGACATAAATGAATGACTTTAATTAATTTTTAAGATTAATCATCAGAATAACTAATTATTTAATCAAAATAATTTTATTTTAGTTTTTTAAAAGCTTAGTCACATCTTAGAAAATTCATTTTTAAAAAAATTACCAATAAAATTTATAAAAATTTTATGTACAGACAGAGCCTAAATATTTTAATAGTACAACAGATTTTTAATTGATTTTTTCGATAAATTAATTGACTAATTATATTAACAACAAATAAATTTTTGCCTTAATTTTAAAATAACAATTAATTGTGTTAAATTTTTGATATAAAAACTAAAATATTGGTCGCATAAAAAAATTCTTGAAATAAAATTGTTAAAAATTTAATTTTCTAAAAAAAAAGTCTCTTATAATTTTTTAAGGACCAATAAGACAGCCGTAATTTAAAAATAAAGATTTTTATAACTAGCAAAAATTTTAATCATTAATTTTGGAATTACGGTAAAAATATTAGTCGTAAAAAAATCATAAGGAAATTTTTCTTTTAGAAAATTTAATTTTCTACAATCTTGACCACAAATAACTATTTTAGATAATTACTTAGATTGTACTTGATGTAAATTTTTTTTGGTTAAAATTTTCGAAGAAAAAAACAATTCTTAGTCTCAATTTTCTTTGGTTTATTCAATCGTATTTTGTCTTCAGACATTATGATTAAAAATTTCGAAAATTTCGCCTTAGTATTTTTTAATTATTACAAAAAATTTTATCTCAAATTTTTAATTAATTAGTTGTAAAAAAATAACAAATATTAAAAACTACAAATTTATGTAATTTTATTAATATTTCAATTTTGACGAATAAAAATTGAATAGTAAATGAAATAAATAATAAAAATCAATCCAATTAATTGCAGTAGACCCGTAAATTTTTTCCATACAAATTCGTTTATATTAAAGAAATAGATATTGGTGAAAGTAAAATTGAAATACCGGAATCGCGGTAGAACGAATATCGAATAAAGGAAACTTTTTGAACCGGCATGATATCCTCGGTCCCACACAGTATAATTGTGTATATATGTATCTTTATCCGTGGATTCAGAAGCGAAAAAAGTAAAGTGGTATAGTGGCTATTTAAAGATTTATTGTGATGCCCACATCTAACATCTAACACACTTTTTGTCACTTATTGTTAATTTCGTTCTCGTTTTTGATCCAGTGGCGGGTTCTCGGCTGAGAATTCTCGAATTTAGGCAAGTATCCATAAGTATACAGATATAATATATAAATAAGACTAAGTAGAGAGGCAGCGATTCTGAAATCAGCGTGAGTTCGTGCCCAGGTGTCAATAATCCGCCCCTAATTGTCCCTGACGAAAGGAAGGTGGAGCTCGGCACAGATCCCTTGAGCTTGAGGTGATTCCCATTAAACGCCGCTAACGCTAAATAACTTGTTTGTATACCTAACAGCAACAATAACAACAATAACAACTCTATTGGCAACCGACAATGGGTATAATCTCTCATTGCGATTTACTTACCCCGGAAATCTTTTGCTTTTTACTTTCGATCTTCGATATTTATTATTTAATTAGATTTATTATTTATTATTCCATTTTTTTTTCGATAATCTCATCCGTAGTATATTAAAAAAAAAATTTTAATTCAAAAATTTTTTTTTATTTAATAAATAATCAGAAGAAAAATTTTTTAAAAATTGCAACAAAATAACTATATTTAAATTTTTTGAGTTATTCAAAAATAAATCTTTTTATTTTAAATACTCGTAAACTATTTCGTCGACCAATTAGAAAATTTTATCAGCTCTTAATTTAGAGAAATTGAATTTATTGCTATTAATTTCATCAAAATTTATCAATTGGCTTAAAAGATATAAGAAAAAAATTTCCAAAAATTTTTTTTTTAAGTAAGTTTAAAATTTTTTGTCGAATTAATTTTAAAAAAAATTTTCATAATAATATTTCAGTTAAAAAAAAAATCAAAATTGCCAAAATCACTCTAATAATTTTTTAAACCAGAAAAAATTGATATAAAAAAATTTTTTAGAGCAAAAAATATTTTTTTTGCCAAAATTTTTATGAATTTAAAAAAAAAATAATAAATAGCAAAATATTTAATAAAATAAATTTTCTGAATTAAAGTAGGCTTAAAAAAGTATTCTTGAATTTTCTCATTCCCCATCTTTCGCTACTGGATATTTAAATACATGTTATACACAGAAAATACCCGCCGAGAAAGAGAAGCTCCGAAAAATGTTCCGGAGCCGTTAATATAACCCCCGTAATTGGTTAAAACCCGTAACTGATGAGCGAACTGCAAGTTATTATGCGCAAAAGACCCTCGGGTTTGGCAATAGGGCTTTATGGAACACGGTTCAACACCTCTTCATTACCCTCTTCAGGCTTTGCCGCGCATTATATATACATCCGCCTCTGCTCGCGTATTTTCCCGTTATATCTCATTGTTGTGTGAACCCCCACCCCCTCCGCCGGTCTATTCAATTCGCCAGAATATCGGGCTCTCCTATCCTACCCCTTATTATTAAATTTCTAACCATTCGTGTCAATTGATCCTTGCGAGAATTTTATGACACAAGCTCGGTTGCGTTAATTAATTCTTCAATCCAAATTTTTTGTCATCGATATCGAACACTAGACACCGCCTAGATAGACTCAGATCGGTATAGAATGCTGTAGAAAATCGAAAAAAGAAGCGCTCAAGTGTAACTCAACTCGTTGATAACGAATAACGACGTAACGAGCAAAGGTTCTGGAGTCGATTATAATGATGTTCTTCGTTCCGATCTTGAAAAGATATTTTCTTTTACTTTTTCGCGTCTGATACTTTTTTTTTTTTTTTTTTTTTTTTTTTTTTTTTTTTTTTGGATAAGCTCTTGGTGATGTATTTTCAGAAATTTCATTTTTTTTTAATTAAAAAATCGGGTAATATCACCCAATAGTAAGTCACATTTTATGTTCTTATTCGAAAACGTTATTTTATTTGATTAAAAATTTTATTTAAAACGTAATTAGAGAAATTGAATTTCTGAAAATAAATTCACTGCGGTCTATTCTTAAAATTTTTATGAATTTCCAAATATTTTATAACACTGAAGGTGACAGATGTTAAAAATTTTTTTAGAATTTTATAGCGATTAAATTATTAAAAAAAAAAATAATTAAAAAGTTTCACATGTGAAAATTAATGAAAATTACAAGTGAAAATTTTTAGAAGCATTTTTTTTATTGTAATTAATTTGTTAAAAAATTTTTTAAAATTGACAGCTGACCGCTAACTTCAGTATTATAATATTTTTATAAAAATTTTATTCTAATATGTATATTATAAAATTTTCAAATTATTTTAATGTCCTACACTGAAAATTGTAAATTTTTATTCATCCGTTGATATCTTAAATTTAGATATAGTATGGTATAATCTAGAAAAGATAATTACATCGGATGTCCAAGAATCTGCGAAGTGGATGATTTTTAATTTAATAAATACTATTTTAAATAAAGACAAAAAATAATTTGCTATTTATTTAATCATTAAAAAATTAAAATTAATAAAATTTTTCTTTCAAGTTTGATACATCAAATATATTTTAATATTTAACAAAAAAAATTGCAATAATATTTTTTTTAAATCTTTTGATAAATTCTTTCTATAAAAATTTATTTTTTCTAGTTTAGTATTTTAGTATTTTGTAATTTGAGTAAAATAAATAAATATTTACTCCTAATTTTTTTACAGTATAGAAATCATCAAAACTTACTTAAAAATTTTTTTGCTCCATATTTTTTTATCTAGAATTTTTTATATAATTTTTAATGACTTGATATACTCACAGCAAGTCTAATATATTCATATATTTCCATTTATAATTTTTTTAAAAATTAGTTTTGAAAATATCCAACAGGTGGCGCATGATCGCCGAATTATCTCGCTGTAAGAGAACTAAATTTAAACTATTAAGGTTTAAAACAAAAATAATTTTACTTTTGTTTCATACTTCATTTTAATTGACAGAAAAAAAACTTTCTATACATTTTTTTTTAATATATATGGCTATATACAGTCATATAAAATTTTTTTTCATTTATTTCTAAAATTAGCAATAACTTGGAACATACTACTAGAAAAATTAAGCAATTGGAAAATTATAAAAGGGAACTTATTTATTTTCAAATATAAATCTGATTATTATATAAAAAAATTGGTGATCTAGCAAAAAAGTGGATATAAAAGTAAAATATAAAACATTATAAATATTTAATTTGTAGAATTGTAGATAGATAGAGACAGTGTATATAAAAGGAACTAATTGGCAATTATACAATCCACTTAAATCCTTTATAAATTCATTTGATATCTATCGTCATTTTTATTATATTTCTTGGTCTTTTTTACCTTTGAGATGGAGGCATGATCCACAAAAGCCGCGAGTTTATATAATTGGATAAAATATTAATTATTCGTGGATGAGGAAAAAGAATAAGAGAAGCAAAGAGAAGAGTAGTTACAGGATAAAATAAATCAGTAAGCGTTATAAGAGTCAAATAAAAAAATATAAGATAGGAAAGAAAGAAAGTGATGGAGATGCCCCGGTAGCTCATAAACACTTTGAGTGGGACGTGATCGCGTCTCTTGGCGGCGGTGTAACATCAAAAGCTCTCAACTAGGAACTACAGGGTGTGGGCTTTCTCACCCTCGCTGTCGGTAGTTACTATCGGCATATTCTCCCTTTTATTTCTGGAGGACTTTGGACTGAAACTTTGACTCGAGGCTCCAGCAGGTTTGTTTGTCTCTTTGTTTGATTTCACATTCACGGAGATAGCTTTCACTCACGCGCCACGGACCAAGATTAAACAGATTCCGAAATGTCTAGCACTCTTTCTCGTCTCGCTCATCGCCTTTTCACTCTATTTTTTCTCTTCTGCAGTGTACTTATGCTTGGTGAACACTATACCGACTGGTTGCGGGCGCTACCCCTGACACTAGCCACTGAACCCTCTTGTGTCTTGGTCTTGTGTGCCCTGACACGATACTCTACTCCTTAGAGGGTTCAATTCAGTCTCTACTCGGTTTTTTTCCCTGCCTGGACATGAATCACATTACGTGCTAAGTACTACTGCTTATTAACACATCCTTGTGTGCTATTATGTCTTATCCTTTTTACTAATCATCTACAAACACACTTTACAATTTTGTTTGATGAAAAGTATTGTAATTGGACACGGAAAAAAATCAACTGTAATAAATTAAATAAATAGTAATCAATTTATAATAAATAATATTTCAAAGAGTTAACTCGTGATTTAAACAGTTAATTTGTGATATTTATTTTTCAAATGTTACAATTAAATAATTATACAGAAAAAAATAGGATTTAAAAGAGTAATAAAAGTACTCCTAATTTTTTTACAGTATAGAAATCATCAAAACTTACTTAAAAATTTTTTTGCTCCATATTTTTTTATCTAGAATTTTTTATATAATTTTTAATGACTTGATATACTCACAGCAAGTCTAATATATTCATATATTTCCATTTATAATTTTTTTAAAAATTAGTTTTGAAAATATCCAACAGGTGGCGCATGATCGCCGAATTATCTCGCTGTAAGAGAACTAAATTTAAACTATTAAGGTTTAAAACAAAAATAATTTTACTTTTGTTTCATACTTCATTTTAATTGACAGAAAAAAAACTTTCTAAACATTTTTTTTTTAATATATATGGCTGTATACAGTCATATAAAATTTTTTTTTTCATTTATTTCTAAAATTAGCAATAACTTGGAACATACTACTAGAAAAATTAAGCAATTGGAAAATTATAAAAGGGAACTTATTTATTTTCAAATATAAATCTGATTATTATATAAAAAAATTGGTGATCTAGCAAAAAAGTGGATATAAAAGTAAAATATAAAACATTATAAATATTTAATTTGTAGAATTGTAGATAGATAGAGACAGTGTATATAAAAGGAACTAATTGGCAATTATACAATCCACTTAAATCCTTTATAAATTCATTTGATATCTATCGTCATTTTTATTATATTTCTTGGTCTTTTTTACCTTTGAGATGGAGGCATGATCCACAAAAGCCGCGAGTTTATATAATTGGATAAAATATTAATTATTCGTGGATGAGGAAAAAGAATAAGAGAAGCAAAGAGAAGAGTAGTTACAGGATAAAATAAATCAGTAAGCGTTATAAGAGTCAAATAAAAAAATATAAGATAGGAAAGAAAGAAAGTGATGGAGATGCCCCGGTAGCTCATAAACACTTTGAGTGGGACGTGATCGCGTCTCTTGGCGGCGGTGTAACATCAAAAGCTCTCAACTAGGAACTACGGGGTGTGGGCTTTCTCACCCTCGCTGTCGGTAGTTACTATCGGCATATTCTCCCTTTTATTTCTGGAGGACTTTGGACTGAAACTTTGACTCGAGGCTCCAGCAGGTTTGTTTGTCTCTTTGTTTGATTTCACATTCACGGAGATAGCTTTCACTCACGCGCCACGGACCAAGATTAAACAGATTCCGAAATGTCTAGCACTCTTTCTCGTCTCGCTCATCGCCTTTTCACTCTATTTTTTCTCTTCTGCAGTGTACTTATGCTTGGTGAACACTATACCGACTGGTTGCGGGCGCTACCCCTGACACTAGCCACTGAACCCTCTTGTGTCTTGGTCTTGTGTGCCCTGACACGATACTCTACTCCTTAGAGGGTTCAATTCAGTCTCTACTCGGTTTTTTTCCCTGCCTGGACATGAATCACATTACGTGCTAAGTACTACTGCTTATTAACACATCCTTGTGTGCTATTATGTCTTATCCTTTTTACTAATCATCTACAAACACACTTTACAATTTTGTTTGATGAAAAGTATTGTAATTGGACACGGAAAAAAATCAACTGTAATAAATTAAATAAATAGTAATCAATTTATAATAAATAATATTTCAAAGAGTTAACTCGTGATTTAAACAGTTAATTTGTGATATTTATTTTTCAAATGTTACAATTAAATAATTATACAGAAAAAAATAGGATTTAAAAGAGTAATAAAAGCTATTTAAATGTCGAAAATGTTTAAGCATTATAATTAATAATTCCAACTTTAATGTTTATCATTTTGCGCGTAAAAAATTAGCGTATGATGTGTAAAAAATTTCAAGAAAGGTTACTAAATTTCTATAGTAAAAATTTTAGATTTTAATGTAGCCAATGTCAGCATTTACAAGGTAAAATAGTTCATTTTAAATGCAACGATAAAAACTAAACTATTATTATTGAATTGGCGCTTTTTAATGTTTGAAACGATAATTGATCGAGTAAGAGTTGTTATTTATTTTAATTACGGCGACAAATAACTTTTTTCGATGTTAAATTATAAATATTGGATTTTATACTTTTTTACATTATGTTTTGTAATATTTAATGTTAAATATTTATGTACTTATTATGACAGAACCAGAGTGTAATCAGATAAAAAATTTTATGAGCAATAGAACATCGTTGAAGTTTTTTTGTGGAAAAAATTTAAAATTATATTTTATTAATAGTTTTATAATTACATAATATTTTATTATTATTGTACAATACTTAGACTCAAATTTAAGCTAAATTTTAGAAATTTTTAATCTTAATTTTTAACGACAAGACACAAGTGAATAAAAAGTCTTCATAATTATTTGATGACTCCTACTTAAAATTGTTTTTTTTTTTTCGAACATTTAGCCTTTAAAATTTTCCATTAAGCACAATCTAAGTGACTCTCTAAAATAATTATTTATTGTCAATATAATTAGTCAATTAATTTATCGAAAAAATAAATTAGAAATTTCTATTACTATTAAAATTTTTATAAATTTTGTTGGTAATTTTTGGAAAATAAATCTCTTGAGAGGTAAAAAAGCTTTTAAGAAACTAAAATAAAATTATTTTAATTTAATAATTATTTCTTGTAATAACTAATCTCAAAAAATTCATTAAAGTCGCTTATTTATGTCGTTTTTATTTGACACGCCTAAAAAAATTATTTAAAAAAATGAACTATTTATTCTGACTATCCAAAAAAATAACTTAATTATTTTTAAAGACTCTAATTAAGTCTCCCAATTAAAAAATTAATCTCCAAGTAACTTTCAATTTATTTATCATCAAAATTTTTACAAAACACTCCAATTACTTAAAATCACCTGAAAAAACTAAAAAAATTGCAAGCTCTGTAGAGTCCACACTGTTAATATTTGTACAAACGTGTTTGCAAACAATGACCACTCAATTCAATAACTCGAGCGAACAGCCGCATATCCAACGCCCATATAATAAATACACATTTTTTTCGCATGGACAAGCATTATCGTCCCTATCCTCAAAATACACTATTTCCTTTTTCCTCTCGAGCTCGGCGAATTTCTATAGAAAATTTTCCGAATAAAACAAACCTCGGAACAAAGCCACTTAAGACAAGACCAGTAGCCCTAAGGTCAAAACAACGCAGTGATGTAATGATCTATTAAACATAACTTCGCTCACGGGTTCGTGCATTTCCATTCTTGTGCACTTTACATCTATATATGAATGAACATGTGTCTTACTACTATTCTACATACGAAAAAAAAAAAAAAAAAAAAAAAAAATCTAATTCTAAAATAGCCCGGTGAATAGAAATAGAAAAAGCCGACACAGACATAACAGCAGTAGGCGGCTCGTTGAGGATTAAAGGGCCCAATCTTAGCTTAACAATAAAGTGAAAAACAGCACACGAGCGACACCAGACGCTTCTATCCGGCACTAGTGATTTTGGTGCCGACAATAGTCTGCTATTTCAATGCTAGACTCACATTCATTCACATAACACACTACTTGTACGAGATTATTACCAATAAATTGGCGTACGGATCATTTCACTAATTCTCATAACAACGACTCAATAGATTATGATTATCTATTTATTACGCTTCGTTAATCACACTCTTGCTTTCGTTTATCTCTGTGTCAGTCTATCCACTCCATATAAATATAATGTACTGTGTGTACTGCCTACCTAAATTAAATGGTAGCACATTTGGGCTATTGTGATTTCTGATGCCATGCTTTGTTATTGTACAAATTAATTTCACTTCCGCTTGTTGTTGTGTTTAACGACATTTGATTACTCGTATTAGAGTAAATTTTCAACTGCTAATTAAATGGATTAATAACAGAAAAAATTTTGAGAAATAATTAATTTTTGGTAGAAAATTCATGCTCATATTTACTTTTTAATTTAATTTCATACAAAATTTCGCCATAGGTAAACAAATTTAGCTTGATATGACCATATCGGATTAAATATCATACAAAATACCCATTTATAATATTTCTACAAAAATTAGTTTCGGAAAATTCCGCTAGATGGCGCATGATCGCTAAATCTTCTCTGTATTAGAGAGTTAAGTTTGAGAAATTAAGTATCAAATTAAGTATCAAAGTAAAAATTTTCTTTTGGACTCTCTTGATGTTGAAATTTATTTTATGTTAGTCAACTAATATATTAATTTGACATTTTAATTGACTTACATATTTATAAAAAAATTAAAAATAATAAATCAATTTTTATTTAATTTGACATTTTAATTGATTTACACATTTATAAAAAAATTATAAAATTAAATAACTATAATAATTTATTTCTATATTTTTATATACAGAAATTTTTTTTACGTTTAGTTTAAAAATTATAAAATTTAGTTCTAAAAATTATCACTAGGTGGCGTATTTCTCTCGCATTTAGAATGACAAATCTAAACTATAATATTTCCAACATTTTTTTTCCTAAATAGCTCTTCTACTCTTAGAATCTTGTTTAATATTAATTAATTACAAATTACAGTTACAAATGATTAATATTATAAAACTTTTTTACAAAATTGATAACCTTAAGGTTGTCATTTTTATTGTAGAAATTTATAAATTGATGTAAACATCTTGTACTCTTTACTTTCAATTGGTCGGAGAAATTTAGGGTCGGATTTAATTTAATGCGAGTTGATGTAGAGCGTCGTGGGCTGACTGGAGGGTGAATCTTGGAGTAGGGGATAAAAGAGTAAGCGTTGATCGGTATTTAGTGGTGTCTGGGAGTGACATGGGGTAACTGTGGGTGCCGATTACGCTGATCCTGATCCTTGATCGTGTATTATTGATGTATTATATACGCAAAGCTCGATGGATGGTCAACCCTTTCGGCTTATAGACAGGCTTGAGCTTGAATGGAAATTAAAGTGATCAGACTATTTTAAGAACAATGAAAAATTAATAATATAAAAGTGTCTTTGTATAAATGTTTATTACAAAAAAAAAAACCAGTCGAAAAGTCTGTAAAAAATTTTTTATTTATTCTTTTTTTAATAGAATCATGTAATAATTAAAATTTGAAACTTTAAATTGAAATTAAAAAAAATTTATAAAGTACTAAATTTGTTTATAAAAAAAAATATGATACAAATTTTTTTTACAAATTATACTTATAAAATTTTTTAAACATAATTTTTTATTCATTATTTATTTAAAAAAAAAAAATCATAAAATTTATTAAAAGTCTGTTGTGATACGAATATTTGTTGAAATGGCATTAATAAGTGTTAAAATAAAATTGATAATTTTTTTCAAATTTATTGTTTTATTTAAAATTTAATTATTTAAGATTTTTTGTCTGGGGATATTTTGTCGGAGGATCAAAAATCATGGAACCTAATTTTAGTGTAAAAAAAAAAAATTCATTATATTTGGCAATTTAAGTGTAATAAAAAAAATTTTCCTTGATAAAAAATATTTGACTAATTAAAATAAAAGTATTGACATTAAAGAGGAAAAAAAAAAAAAATAAAAATGAGATGAATAAGGTGCAAAAACCTCGAACGGGTTGTTTTTCAAAACCCACTAGCACTTAACATTTGGAGAATTATTACGAGGACTATTATTATGATTTAAACAAGAGTTCAAAAGCAATACATGTGAGAGAATAAATTAAATGAAAAGTGTGTAAAATTTCATGAGAAGAGAAAACATTTAAAAAAAAAAAAAAAATAAAAATGAGATGAATAAGGTGCAAAAACCTCGAACGGGTTGTTTTTCAAAACCCACTAGCACTTAACATTTGGAGAATTATTACGAGGACTATTATTATGATTTAAACAAGAGAATATGTTGTGCGTGAGTATTGAGGGTGGACAGGTTAAAATGTGTCGGGGGTGAGTGTCGAGATGCCGGCGTTCTGGCATTATAGTACACTAAGAGAACTCACGAGGGTGTAGGGTGTGGGGTGTGGGGTGGTGTTGGTGGTGAAACGCTTAGTGAGATTGCACCCGACAATACAACAATACAACGTGCGTGACACGCCCGATGGGGATGCTGCAGACACTGTACTGAGAAATCTCGGCAATTCTAGAGGGGCGGTTTGCCACACCCCCTCGTACCAGCAGAATCAGACCGACATAGACTGCTGCTGGCTCTGACTGACTCTGATTCTGATTCTGATTCTGGCTCTTCTCTTTGCCAAGTCGTATCGGCTTTTATATTCCATACCCACTGAGTAAAACACTCACTACCACATCTATAAATGTCCCTCTCGTGTTCATGTCCCTCTTTCTTCCTCTGACTGCTCCCAACGAATAGGACGAGAATACAAGAAACCAGAGAATCAAAAAGAATGATGAGACCGGAGAACTCACTCCAATTTTTACTTTTTTATTATTATTATATACCTCTCCATTCACTTCCCTCTCGACGCAACTTCTCTCACTTTTTTTTATTATTATACCTCAGCTTTGACGTTCGTTAAAAATATATATCTTAAGTATGGTCTCATTAGCAATGGAATGAAAATATAGTCACATTATTATCAATGCACTGTGAAAAATTTGTAAAAATTATCATTTTTAATTGATTTAATTTCTTTGAATAAAATTTAAAAAAAAAAAAAAATAAAAATGAGATGAATAAGGTGCAAAAACCTCGAACGGGTTGTTTTTCAAAACCCACTAGCACTTAACATTTGGAGAATTATTACGAGGACTATTATTATGATTTAAACAAGAGAATATGTTGTGCGTGAGTATTGAGGGTGGACAGGTTAAAATGTGTCGGGGGTGAGTGTCGAGATGCCGGCGTTCTGGCATTATAGTACACTAAGAGAACTCACGAGGGTGTAGGGTGTGGGGTGTGGGGTGGTGTTGGTGGTGAAACGCTTAGTGAGATTGCACCCGACAATACAACAATACAACGTGCGTGACACGCCCGATGGGGATGCTGCAGACACTGTACTGGGAAATCTCGGCAATTCTAGAGGGGCGGTTTGCCACACCCCCTCGTACCAGCAGAATCAGACCGACATAGACTGCTGCTGGCTCTGACTGACTCTGATTCTGATTCTGATTCTGGCTCTTCTCTTTGCCAAGTCGTATCGGCTTTTATATTCCATACCCACTGAGTAAAACACTCACTACCACATCTATAAATGTCCCTCTCGTGTTCATGTCCCTCTTTCTTCCTCTGACTGCTCCCAACGAATAGGACGAGAATACAAGAAACCAGAGAATCAAAAAGAATGATGAGACCGGAGAACTCACTCCAATTTTTACTTTTTTATTATTATTATATACCTCTCCATTCACTTCCCTCTCGACGCAACTTCTCTCACTTTTTTTTATTATTATACCTCAGCTTTGACGTTCGTTAAAAATATATATCTTAAGTATGGTCTCATTAGCAATGGAATGAAAATATAGTCACATTATTATCAATGCACTGTGAAAAATTTGTAAAAATTATCATTTTTAATTGATTTAATTTCTTTGAATAAAATTTATGTCAACAAAAAAAACTTCGTAAAGTTATTTTTAAAAAATAAAAAAAAAAAAATTAGTTTAAAAAATTACAAAATGGAAATAAAAAATTTTTTTAAATTAATATAAATTTTTTGTATAGTTTAATGTAATAAATTAATTCTTTATATGTCTATATATAATTTTTAATCAAACTTTATACACTTACTTGGTCATATATGCCTGCAAAAAATTATTTAACCAAAGTTAGTGCCTAAAACATCCAACAGGTGGCGCATGATCGTTAAATTGTCTCGCTTTAAGAAAGTCCATTTTATTTTTTAAAGTAATAATCAATTTTACGACTTTTCTAAGAAGCTTTATCAACGATTAAATCAATTTTTTATTATAATTCAACATATTAACTGACTTAAAAAATTTTTATGAAGTTTTAAAAAATTTTTCGGGTTTTCAAAAATTAAATTTTGGACTATTTGTTCAATCTAAATGTCTAAATAGAGTTTATAAATGTCTATGAGATTGTAAGAGAAATTATAATCATAATTATTTTATTTAATTGCAAGAGTGCTTAGAATAATTGTAAAATTGTGTTTATTAATATTTTTAAATTCGGATTTAAATGTATTTTTTATTTTTACTTCGCCATTTGGCCATCAGGCTTTGCCATAAATAAATAAATAAATAAATAAATAATCTATAAATAATATTAATTACTAATTTTTTTGATATATAACCTAATAAATAGCTATGTCAGTTCATTGATAGCCTTATCAGAATATTTTTTCATAGATACTTGTAAAAATAACACCAAAATTTTTAAAATACATCTTAGATAATTTTTTGAGCTGTAATTTTTTATATAAATTGTTATCACCCCAAAAGATGCTTCATTATTATGTTTAAAAGTTTTTTTTTTCAAAAAGTATATTTTAAAAATTTTCTACAATCTTAATTTGATAAAAAATTAATTTGGATCTTCCGTCTTTTTCAGTGATATTATTTTTAATTTGTTTAGATTCCACAAAAATTGAAATTTTGAATTGCCAAAAATCTCAAAAACTTATTAATTTATTAAATAAACTAAAAATGAATAATACTTAAAAAAAAAAAAAATGAGTTAACTTTCCGACAAAAAATCCAAATAAAAAATGGTACATTCTTTATTGGCTATCTAACTCACTTCATCTGTAAATAATCAGAGCTTATGAAGGTCCTCGAGATTGCTTAGGACCAAATGTACATTATCCACATAATAATCCATTGTATAGTTACTTCTACAATAAACTATACTCTTTATAGCATTTTTGAGTAGTACAAAGCATGAAAGGGCCCAAATGGACAATCAGGAGCATCCACATCCGGATCATCATTTTCTCAACCATTTTATTGCTATCTACATCTTTTTTCTGTTTAGCTGATCAAAAATGTCAATATAAAGATGTTGATGTTCTCTTTACACAGTTGCCTTTTTATTTTTTTTTTTTTCATTTTATTTAAAACAAAATTACTAAAATTACGGCAACAAAAGATAAAACAAACAGTCTGGAAATAAATGAAATTAATGGAGTTTTAATTTATCTGAAAAACAAAATATTTTATTGACAGATAAAAACACTCAATTCATTTCCTCCATCACATTTCACTCTTCAGTAAATTGAATTTCCATCACCGCTGGTAAATAATATAAACGGCTTAAAAAATTGATAATCATAACCGCAACGACAATAATAAATAAAATAAAATAAAATAAAATATGAATAATAAAAAGATTTAAATACTGGGCAGAATAAAATAAAACCTGTACAACAGGGGCTTTTATTGAAATTGAGTGTTTACAAGGGAATAAAAATACATATATAGACTCCCGCATGTTAACGGCTAAGCTGAAGCTTAGTGCTTTCGCTACTGGGATGAAATTTATATAGAATTGTGGAGTATGAAACGCCAACGCGATCCTTGATCTACGCTAAATACTCCAACACATGTACGATTTACGATGGATTTACTACTACCGCTGCACATGGGCTTTGTATGTAGGATGTAGTACCGCGACGGCATCAGTGATGATGACGAGGGACGACAGCTACGTTAAACAGACAGTTCAAAACGTCCGCTCGAATTTCACGCGCGAATTGTTGCAACCACGATCATGCACTCGAATCTCCAGGACGGAAGTGTTTACGTATTATATCGACCATTTATATGTGTAATATCTATATAAATATATATTGTATATGGTTATAGATCGCATGGGACTCGTGTAACATATGCGGGCTTATTAGATGGTTAAAAATTTTAACAAGCTCATTATTATGAGTTTTGAGTTTAAAATTTTTAAAATCAAATTTTTAGTTTGACCTTTTAAATGGTTCAAATTTTTACAAGTTCAGTGTATCAAAAATCAATTTTTAAATTTTGTTAGAGTTGTAGTTAAAATTTTGGTTTAATATATGATTTGTCAGAAATTGACCTTGTTAAAAAATTTTTATTTAAAAGCTTTTTTTAAGTTATTTAAATATAATTTTAGAAAAATTTGACTTTAAACTTTGAATAAAATCTAAAATTTTATAAAAATTGAAAGTTGGAAGATATTGTTATGAAATTTTGATTTTAAATCTTTTATTTAGATTATTGTAATCAAATTTTGAATCAAAACTTTGAATTTAAAGTAAGGGTTATTCAAAATTTTAATTTTGAAAATATTGTTCAAAAATTTGGATTAAAAATCTTTCAATTAGTTAGTTTCAATGGATTTATACTAAAAATTTTATTCAAAATTTTTGTACGATTATTTAAATAAAATTATACAAAAATTTGACTTTAAACTTTAAATTTTGATTTTTAATTTTTTCAATGAAATTATGTTAAAAATTTGGTTAAAAACTATGAATTAACATACCATTTATTCAAAAAGATTGTCCAAAAAAGATGATACAAAAATCTTTTTTTAGATTGTTTTAATAAAATTATGGAAAATTTGACTTCAAACTTTAAATTAATATCAAAATTCATTCAAAATTATAATTCAAAAAATCATGATACAAAACCTTTCCAAAAAAAAAAAAAAATTAATTGAAAATTTCAATCAAACTTTTTAAATTTTGAAACCACAAGTTCAATACATTGATCAAAAATTTTTTTCTTTATAAAAAAAATTACACAAAATTTACTTCAAAATTTCCTCAAATTTTTGGAACCATAAAAAATTTCAGCTTCAACCAAAATTCACCCAACGAATTCCAATTCCAAACATTCACCGTTTTAATGGTCCACCAAAAGCCTTACTAACCAAAAACAGCGATCAAGAAGTTTAATAACCCACCTCCTATTATACTCTTCTCTAAAATTTTTCTTCATACCCCAGTACTCGAGTATGAAAATCAATTTTGACAGAGCAGTCAATTTATCCGCTCTCAAAGTTCATGAAGCAGCAGCCAATACCAATATCCCGGCGTTATTGCGTTTTTCCACTCGATTAGCGAAAAAATGTCGGATTTATTACGGGAAAAGTACACGTACAACTCCGCGCACATCGACATTCCCATCTAGTTCACTATATTTTATTTTTTACGGCACTGAACATACTCTGTATAGGATGAATAAAGTAGAGATATTAAGACCGAGGATTCGTTGCTATGAGATACTAAAGCTTATTACTGTACAGAGCAAATCCTTCATTCATAATCACAATCAGTATTTATTTTTTTGCATTAATGCTCCCTCAAGAGCTCATCTATCTCTTCATAATATAATATGTGAGCCAAAAAAGGATAACTGTGCCCAAATTTATGAATTGTAAAGACATAAAAGGGTTTAATCTACATTGTACGTGGTACATAATTGAAAAAAGAGTAACATATCCTCTTTATTAACCGAAATCATAAAGACTGGATCTTGTATACATTAACAATTCAATGCTACTTAGTTAGTAATTCCTCCAGCATTTCACGGCAAATTCGTTCCAAAATCACTTCACGCATTACTAATTCAAATGCTTAGACTATATTTGTATGTATGTTGAACTGAAGGAGACACAGCGACGCCAAAACAGAAATAAAAAGGACAGAACGTCGATGTAATGAGAGAGAATGAACAAATTCTGCCGGCAAAAGATGAAGAAATAAATCGTCGAGGATTACAAGCGCCCTAATGCTGCTAATCCTTTGGCTTTGCTCGGGTATTACCGCAAATGCTGTTACAGAAGCCGAAAATTTTAATATTACAATTTATGTATGAATTATTTATGTTTTTTTTTTTTCAAGTAAATATTATTTAAGCTTAAATTATAATTTAATGATCCTCTTTGATCAGATTAGGAGAATTTTATTCTATTTACACTACAGACATTATCAAATATTATTTTTCATAATTATTAGTGATTTTGGTTATAAAAAAAAATCATAAAAAAGTTAAAGAAAAAGTGTTATTTTAATAAAAAATTTTGCAGTATGACTAGGTCTGAAAATTTTAATGTCCTGCAATAGCTAATGTTTATAGTAAGTCTAAGATGTTCATAAATGTTCGGATATGATTTTTCGAAAAAAGTAGTGTTAAAAATTTCCGACAGGTGGCGCATGGTCTTCAAATCTTCTCGCTATAAGAGAGTTAAGTTTTAAAATATAAGTAATTTATTTAAATTTTTGTGGAAAGCTCTAATGACATTGATTTTCAGATTTATTAATTTCTAAATCAATTTTTATTCAATAAAATGTTTTAATTGATTTTTTTTAACCTTATTTATTTTGATAAAGCTATATTGGGAAATTTTTTACGGCAGATCATTTTCATCAAAAAATAACCTTTAATCTTGAATAAAAAGTAACGCTGGTTGATTTTAATGGCATAAATCGTTAATTTAACAAAAGAAAAGGACGTAATATTTGCCTTTGATTTATCACGTAAAAATAAACATACCTCTGAGTGTAGTGGAGTTTATGTATATTCCTTTGGCCCAAGGGAGGCCGCGACCACTCAGTGCTCTTTGGAATTTTATCATCCCGTCGGTTATTGTATGGAAACAATTGTAATTGTAGTGGTCGAGTGGAGCAAGAGACGATCAATGCACGAGCACACACCGAGTCCGCTGGGTTGCTATCTGCATCCACAGGATGAAGCAGAAATATAAAACTCGACAGATCTCTGTACCGAAGCTCTGAGCCCAATCTCGATCTCCAGATGAGAGGAGCATATAAAGCTATAGCTTTTTCCGAGAGACAAACAAGGAAGAAGAAAGAGATTGTTATACCTAAACAAATCGTGATTGTTTGCTGTGGGATCGTTTTACGCATGAGCCCGTGGCGGGTTGGATTCTCTATATTCTTTCCCGATTCCACTTTTAGTTGATGCCACTTGAGCCGGAGGTTGAGTGTAAGCAAATGCGAGAGGGTGGATCTGAATCTGGGAAGAAGTCGTCACCACCGTCGCCACCGGGTCACCCCTGGGGCTTTGATCTCCGCCGATTTTGATGCTGATCCATCCCGCACGGAACAACTATATACCAATTCTCTTCAACACTATTATTGTATGCCATCACAAGTTTGTTTTTATAATACTTTTTTTAATCCCACTTTGCGAGACCACTTCTCGGATGCTTCGCAATTCAACTCTCTTTACCTTTTTATTTTACTACACTAGTACTAGCTAGTACTGCTACTAACTTGAATCTTTTGGAAAAAAAATTACGGTCTAATTATTTTGTGGTTATTGTAGATCTTACACAGAAAGAAAAAAAGTCTTGAGCCAAACGTAAATTTTCTTAAATCAAGAAAATTTTAAGGAAGACTTAAAATTTCTTGAATAAAGTTAAAATTTTTTAAACGAAGTTTAATTTTTTTAAGCCAAGAAAATTTCTTCTTGCTCCAAAATAACTTCAGTCTTCCTTATAATTTTTTTGGTTCAAGAAATTTTTTTTTCTGTGTAAAAAGAAAAAATTAAATTCATTCAAGAAACATTTTTTTGAACTAATAAAACTTAAAGGAAAAGGCGATCTTTTTACTTTAAAAATTTTTTTCTTGGCTTTGGAATTTTTGTTTCAAAATCTGTTCAAAATTACCCAGAAAAAATTGAAAAATTTGGATAAATTAAAAGTGCACACCTCATAATGTTAAAAAAAAAAACAAGTCATATTATTGACTTCTTTGTATTGTATAAACAGTTTAATATATTATTCTTTAATTTTTTAATTTGAAAGAAATATTTTTACCACAAAATTAGCTTACAATTTATTATAAATTACAGTTTATTTATTTCTTTGTAGATAACTGGGTATACTGCGTATTGACAAGGAGCTTCATTTATTAATTAATATTCATGATTTAGCGTTTAAGTAATAAAAACAAATCAAAAAGAAAAAGGGACATGGCCGATGTGATCAAAGGGCAGAGGATGAAGCCGAGTCCTCAAGACCCTTTATCACTACACCCTCTACTATCTCCTTCAGTGACTGACAGTAAATCCAGTTCCAACTCGTACTCCGACACTCCAACTCGAACAAACTCCAGTGAACTGTACTTTTTAAATAATGATCCGCCGTATTGTATATCTTTGCATTTGGATTTTTCAGTCATCCAGACTCGACGTAGCTCCGTTGGTATTTGCGAAGCTTTTTCTAAAAATAAACATTAAAATTTTAAAAATGACAATTATAAACCTTGGATTTGTCAGTAATTTTTAGTCAGTGGAAATAAAAGTTGGTCCGTTATCCATCGTAATGTCAGCGTCTGGCTGCTGGCTGTGATAAAATTTGCTCATCTCTTCTAATGTCAAGAGATTGCTTTAGTGTCTGTGTACTATATATACATATATATACACTGCGGAAATTCCAGCTCCATCAGTCAGATTGAAACTCACCAGCCAGTAAATTCTCCACCTTCCCCATTACAACCGAGGACCGAGATTCCTTATCTTCCTCAATATGTAACCAAACTGACTTTACTTTCTGTTCATTCAAAGCTCTTTTTATTTATGCAATCCATTAAAATTTTTTTGGTTCTAAATTTTTGGAGCTTTTTTTTAAATTACGCACTTGGAATTTTTTTAAAATAAATTTTATAATTTAATAT
The DNA here is from genome assembly GCA_000956155.1 of Cotesia vestalis. Classification (NCBI taxonomy): domain Eukaryota; kingdom Metazoa; phylum Arthropoda; class Insecta; order Hymenoptera; family Braconidae; genus Cotesia; species Cotesia vestalis. Next base: position 40,923 of record JZSA01003141.1, read on the forward strand.
AAAATTATCAATCTATAATCTGTCTAGAATTTAAAATTATAATTTAAAAATTTCTTAATAAATTCTAATATTAATTATCAATTTATAATCTGTCTAGAATTTAAAAATTTTTTGATAAATTTTAATATTAATTTATTAAAAAAAAAATGCAGCTATAAATTATTTGACAGATTATATAAACAATAATTGCATTAAAAAATAAATTTTTACGAAAAAAAAAAAATAACTCAAGGTGAAAAAATTTATAAGACAAAATTTTATGTCAAAAAATTTGGCCCCAATTTTTTATCTAATTAAAAACATGACACATAGACACATGTAATGTTTTATTCACTTAAATATTTATTAAAAATTTAACAACAATAATTATTATCATTATTATCCTTTAGTAGGAAAAATTAGCTAATTCGTTATCAATCGCTGAATTTTTTTTCAAAGAACTATCATATTATCCATCACTGAAAAACGTAGTCCATATATTGAATGTATTTCAAGATTAAGAGAATCAATATGATCCAACATTATCCGTTTACGAATAAAGTATACTCTATAATATATAAAACATGAACATTCACATAAATGTGGACAGCAGACTTAAGACGATTACGTTTTGCTTTGATGCGCACTACCTGTATTGGAAATAAAAAATTCGTGCCTACCTCTTTATTGTCCGCTAAATCTCTCTGTATACTTAAAAAAGTGCTTTATGCTTTACATTTTGTATTTACCTCCCCAAAAGTCTGCATCTTTATCTTATAAAAAATTTTCCATCCGTCTAAAGAGAACTATTTCGTCTTTGCCCTAAAAAATTAATCTGTTAATCGCTTTTTTGCTCATAACTTGTGCCTTTATCGCTGACAAAGAAAGGTGAGTAAAGAACAGTAGGAATCCCAAATCTTCTAAGCTGCCTACTTCCGCCATCTAGACTCTAAAAAATCTTTCGGTAAGTTTGTAATTTGCAGTCGGTAAGATTCTTCATTTTATCTCTTACCGGCTATAAAATATTTTACCTTCTAAAAACTTTCTTACCAACATTTTCAAATTTACCAATTATTCAAAATTTTAATCACAAAAAAATTAGCAAATTTTTATTTTTTAAAAAATTTGAAATTGCGAAAATTAAAAAATTGTAAAAATAATCTACATTTATATTTATGGACGCCGATAACTTATCAAAGCGAGATAGCGCACATATCTCAATCATATGTTACAAACTCAATATATATCTAAGCAGTGTATTATTGTTTTCCGAGTAATTAAGTAAAGCCGGCAAATATTAGCGCTTTTGCAGAACTTTGAATCGTTATTTTTATTTAAACAAATCACGCATTTATTAGCGCGTTTTTTACGTTCTTTGTAAATTAGTACAGTACAATGCAATTGTTTATCATTGCGAAGTGTTGATTATTTTTATCACCACGATAATAATATGAGTAGCCATTCATATATCTATATATATACATAAAGATGCTTGCTCAGTTATAAATAGTGATTCATATGAAAAATTGTAAACTGAATATTGTTTTTCTCACTGAGAATATTCAGTGTTCCTCTGGCATTTATTGAATAATAATCAATTTAAATGAAAAGAGTAAGTTAATTTTGATTCTTACAATTTTTTAATGATTGCAAAAAATTGAATATCTTTTTTAAAAATTATAAGACAAAAAAAAATTTTTTTTCTTAAGAGAATTTTTAATTGATTAATATCGAAATTTATGGACCTATAGTAGTCACTTTTAA